>OY982565.1:461297-657761 GCA_963859945.1 Euplagia quadripunctaria | reverse complement strand
CTTAAAGTACATAGTGACTTGCATTTTTTTTTCATTGTATCCAAAAATATTATCTAGTAAAATTCTACACAAATGAAATCATTAAAGTAATAAATCGTTATTATGACGTTTATCATTGAGCAGGGTGAATTTATTGTCACTAAATCGAATAATTGCACATATCGTCTCCCGGCAAAAAAAGTGTCATATCACAAAAAAAGTGTCATAACACATGTTAGGTACGTTTTGACATTTTTATAGCATTGAATAGGAAATGTTGCATTTGGTTAGCTGTAAAACATCGTTATTAGCTCAGTGAAAAAGGGAATAAAGTTCCCTTTTTCACTGAGCTGTTTTGTGTTCAATTCACAGGCATAAAAGTCGTGTATTCTCGAAATAGCTGTTTTTGTATTATGACACTTTTTTTTTAACGGGAGGCGATATTATTTATTATTATATGTATATCCAAACACCACATATGTACAGGCATCGTCGAGTCAGCGTCGAAAATGGACGGCAAGTCCCGAAAGGTGATCCACACTGGGGTAGAATACATATCGGAACTGAAAGTGTGGGGTCGTCGGCGTGAAGCTTCGACCCAGTGCGGCGCGGACAACGGCGGCTGCGCGCACCTGTGCCTGGGCGCGCCGCCCGACTACCGCTGCGCCTGCCCCGCGCACCACCGCCTGCGCACAGACAACCTCACCTGCGCAGGTACCACTTTAGCGCCTAGTTGTATGATAACATTCATCGCTCATTTCATTAAACTTTCTCGAAACTCCCGCTTTAGAAATGCGTCGCAAGGAGCTACACAAACGTTCAAACCACGGGCACAAAATTGAAACAATATGAAATGAAATCATTCACAACATGTGAAAGATCACAAAAGTGTTCAAACTAATCTAATTGTCCTTTGCTAATTTGAGCTAAGCTATTGAGCGCTAATTTATTTATAATAATAATAATAACTTCACACGTCTCACACACGGCCGTCTGATCCCAAACTAGACAGAGCCTGTACTATGGTAACCAGACTCTTGATAAACATACTTATTTATTTCTAAATACATAGATATTATAAATAAATTACACCCAGACACAGAACAAATGATCGTGCTCATCACACAATTATTTGTCCTGGGTGGAAATCGAACCCACGATCTCTGGCTTAGCAGTCAGGGTCACTGACCACTAGACCGACAGGCCAGTCGATGTTATATATGTTTAATGCATTTCAAATGATCTATGCAATTTCAGAACCTGAAGAGTTTCTACTATTCGCCCAAAAGAACGCGATAGGCAGAATAGTAGTTGCTAACGGAGAATGTTATGATGCTTATATTCCTCTAACGGGGCTCAAAAATGTCAAGACAATTGATTATGACCCTGTTAATAAGTGAGTTTAATTTTAAAACAATTTTTTAAAATACTAATTTGTGCTTGTTATTAACACTTTCAGTGCCGGCGACACGCCTGGCGTGTCCACAATTTTTCGGCAATATTTAAGCCATTATGCAGTATTGTGTATTAAAAATAACAGTGTAGCTTAATTATTTCATAAATTAACCAAATTTGAAGTGGCTCCTGTGCTACAATGATTTTTATATTTCACAAAAAAATGTTTCACATACAATGTAGGGAACACGCTAGGCGTGTTCAGCTGCATAGATTCTCAACCATGGCAACTTTTACACTATTATTGTTATTATATTATTATTAATATTCACACCATAATTGGGGTGGCACTGGAAGTATTAAAAAGATGCGATATTATTTTTAATTGAATTTTATTTCTATACGAATTCAAAAAGGAGGAGTTCCTCAATTTGATTTAATTCTTTTGTGTGCAATTTTTTATTAAATTGTTTATACTTGAGGTTGGTCCTATTTTACATTGAAGAAATTATTTATTTATTTAAATTGGTTTGCTAACAAATGTAACAATAATACAATCACATTTATATAATTGCAAAACGGTTATTAGTACAAAAGTTACATTCTATTACAAGCAAACACTGCATGCCTATAGTATCGATACAATAATAGAGAAAACAAGTGAACCAAAGAAATAATAATTACAAAATGTTAATATTTTTTAAAGCTTTACGGAAGCGAGTTAAAGAATCTACAAACACGTCTACAGAAACACTACAGTGGTTTAGTAGCTTGCATAACCTAGGGATAGGGGAAGCAGAACCAAAAACTGTTCTTCTGGGTGGTGGGTGGAGAGGAGTAATGCGTGCACGAGGATATTTATAAGGCACTCTAAAATTATTTTTTGATAGCAACTGCGGATAGTTTATTTTATTCTGAATGAGCAAGAAAACTAGATCTAGATGTGTTCTTCTTGTGTCAAGGGAATCCATTTTTAATGGTAATTCCACTTCTAATGCTTAAAAATACAGCTTAAATTAATGTACCATGATTAAGGCGCTCGGTTACACTTTTTTTAAATAATTATAATAATCTTGCTACGTATAATACAATTCTGAAGGTGTTAGCATCAATTGGCATTAATAAGTCTAGGAGAGAAAAGTAGACTAGAAAAATAAATCAATAGGCCGCATAACTAAACCGTTAGTATTAACCGAAGCAATAGTGCGAAAACCCTGTTATGCAAAAGTCCTGCGCACGCGCAACCTTTGCCGCATATACTTATCACGTATTTTAATGACTACTTTATATTACAAGAACATATGCCTCCTATTGGAAATTTTGCTTTTATTGAGGCGGTTTAAAAATGCAACCTCACCCATTTCAATTTAGTCCAGTTCTGACAATGGCATCCACGAGAAAACAATATAGTCTTTTATGGAATAGTTTTTTGTTGAAGTCGGTTTTTTTTTGAAAGAATTATAAAATTCATATACTTAGGTGTCTTTCTCGAAAAATGCGATTTTATTGAAAAAAATCGCCCAGGTACTGCACACTAAAAACCAATGATATCTCTTACTAGTATTAACCAGATTTCATTACATCACATGACTTTTTTATTACAGGCACCTATACTGGATGGATGAAGATTCCCACTCAATCCACAGAGTACCAATATCATATTCGACCACATCTGCAGTGAACGACGCTACCACTGTGATCACAGGTCTCACTAGACCATTCCAAATGGTCCTAGACGTGCTCGGACGAGCATTGTACTGGACATGTGCCGATACAGATTCCATTAATGCAACTTCCATTGATAATAATTCATCTTCCGGGGTGATACTTAGAGGCGATAATATGATGCCTCGACATTTGGCTTTCCATCAGACTAAAAGGTGCGTGAAACACTTGTAAATACTTTTTGTGTTGGTTTTTAATAACTAAAAACTTTTGCTTATCCTGTGGTTGTTATTGAATGTCATATTTACAGGCTAATAAATTAGGAACTGGTTAATTTACTTATTACAGGCTACTAGACTTTCTAGACATAATAAATTTAAGAATAACTGTTACATATAACAGGGATACTTTTAAACTCTAAAATGAGGGCTATTAATCTTAGCTTAGCTTTTGGCATACCAAAAGCGTTTTAAAGTCTGTTCTGACTGTATTCTAAGTAATTCTCATGCATTTCATTGCTGGAGTATTGTCTCTTACCTCCCAATGAGTAACGCAACAGTATTGATAATTATAACTAAGTATAAATCTGTTCAAGACAATTTTCGATATGCAATCTTTTTTTGTTTTTATCGTGTGATAACCCTCACGGATTCATCATCTCACCGGAGCTAACGGTAAAGGGGTATGTCGGAATCGAACCGACTAAAACAACACGGTGTTCCGTCACAAGTGCGTCTATTGCAGGGGAACCCTGGTATAGCCTAGGAAGGAATCATCCGAGAACCCCTGTAGACCTTGGCCACTCGATATGCAATCTATACTAATATAATAAAACTGAAGAATCGTTGTTTGATTATTTGTTTAAACGCGCTAATCTGCTAGTCGGATTTAAAAAAATTGTATATGAGAGCCAGATTCATTAAGAACACTAGCAACCCTTCGCACGGGTAGCAGAGATACCTTCAACAATCATCAACACATTTCAATCAATTTACACAAAATCTTAACAATTTATCCACCTAAACCTTCCTCATGAATCACTCTGCCTATTAGTGAAAACCGCATGAAAATCCGTTCAGTAGTTTTTCAGTTTATCGCGAACAGACAGACAGACGCGGCGGGGGACTTAACATAAACGCGGGTGAACCCGCGGGAACGGCTAGTCCTTGATATTCCTGTAGAGTACCGTGTACTGTAAGCATCACTTACAATTACGTTGTTTTTTTAAATTTCTATTTTCTGTGCTTAAAGGAAAGTTAGCATCACAGTATTAAAGAATCTCAACAAAAAATGTGATTACTTAATATCTAAAATCCTTGACGGTTTTATGTAGTCGAGTAAAAAGATATACTCAACAAAAATATGGCTGGTATTTCATTGTAAAAGGTTTCTCATATGGACCGACGCGGGCCTCGGTGTAATTATGCGAGCCAACGTAGACGGGACATCCCGAATGGAACTGGCTCGAGCGAGCAACGCGACCGCTCTCACCATCGACCAGACCACCGGCACCGTCTACTGGGCTGTCAATAGACAAATACATGCCGTGGACCTCGATGCTTCCAACAAGTAAGTAGGAAAATAAAATAAAGCCAAGTAATGCATGCTCAGCACACTATGTTCCTAAATTCCTATGTTCAAAATAAATTACTTCGTCTAATTCAGACAATGCAACATCTAAAAATAATGCGATAACGGCCCTCCATTTTGATTTAACGTTATCAATTTATTTTATAATTATCAAGTCAACATTAAGGGTTCACGGTTTGACAACACTAAGGCGTGGACGTCATGTCCTAGTATTATGTGATTTTCTAAAACACACAGCGTTGATGTGAAGAAAGCTGCTGTGAACATGTCTTATAACTGTTGTCTATGGTTAAAACTTACCAGTTTGTCTGTGATTTCTATACTTATCTCTTTCTCTCACCAGCGTGCGTCCTCTTCTTTCAAAGTAGGAGGGCGCTTGTCACAACTGTCAATTCATAGCGTTTGTGAATTTTGCCGCGTAAACTTTGCAAAATTTTCAGAGTGATTTAAATTCTTTAAATTTAGTTGATTTAACACACAGTGTCTTATATTGTGTTGAAATAAGATGAATCCCCAAGAAAAAGTTTGTGAGGGGGGTGAAGATTGTTCGAGAGTTGATGCTTCGGAGGAAGATCAATCTTCAAACGCCTTGCCTAATGATTCGTCATCTTCTTCGTCCTCGGAGGATGAAGAGGGCATAGCGTCACCCCCACCTAACAAGAGACGCAGACTACGTAAGTACCAACAAATTCAACCAATTTCAGACCCACGCGTAGACACTTTAATCCAGCAGGTTGGATATATATCTCAGTACTTAACACAATTACCCGTAGTAACACATAATAACATATCAAGTTTTGAACACCAGAATGACACTCTCCTATCAACATCTACTTCGCAATTTCTTAATAATCCAGCATCTACCTCCCAATCCTACAAGCTCTCGTTAGGCGAATTAGGCACAGAGTTTGATGAGAAGTCTCTTGTTCCGCCAGCTAATAAAGAGCGCTTACAGGAGCTAGCTCACCTCCAGAAATTTGATTCGCCTGCCTGGAAGAGCATTAGATATAAAAAAGCTCTCCAGTCTTGCATTGCAAGCCCAGGCTTTATAGGTCTTAAATTAAACGAGGAATTATGCCATTTCAACAAGACCAAAGACTATTTGGCATCGACAGAACAGTTATTAGCAGGTTTATCTAATAATATATTAGAACAAAGATACTTACTCAAGGCAGGGTTACAAGATGTACTTGATTGGGCTTCATCTAATTCAAATAGTGTAGATCCTAATATTTTATTTGAAAAAATTACAAGCACCTTTGGTCCAGGTTCACCCTCTTATAAAAAATCAGAAACTGCAATGCAGATAATATGTGGTAAGAGGGCAGAGTGCATTGAGGTGCGTCGAGATCGCATTCTAAAAGAGATTGAAAACCCTAACTTACGTTTAACACTCCAGAACATTCCCCCAAGTCAAGAATATCTGTTTAGCCGAGAAGCCTTGCAACCTGTTATAGCTTCTCTAGGAGGCTCACAAATGTGGCTCAATACTCCTTCTTATGTTAGAGAGAAAAAAGCATTTAATATATCACAACCTCATGACAGGAAACCTCACAAAACTCAAAATAGAGAATATAAAACACAAATCAAAAATTATAAGTTTCAAAATAAGGATTATAAGTCACAGAATAAACAAAACTTTAAGTATAAAAGTAATCAGCCCTTTCGTAAAGGCTATTCAAACACCAATCAAACCAATAAAAAACAGAGTTGACTGCCAAGCCAGTGTGTTCAGGGGGGGTTGTCTAAAAGATTATGCCCATCTGTGGAGACAAAGGGGGGCGAACAAATACATTTTAAATCTAATAACTGGTGCCCGCATCCCTTTCTTAAAGAAACCACCCCTGCAGTATCCACACAGCTATGTCTTAAGAAAATTCACCACCAGGACCTCAGGGCAGATGACAGACATAATTTGTCAATTAAAGAAGCAAAAGATTCTGGAGACTCCGTCAATCATAAATCCGGGTTTCCTTTGTCGTATGTTTCTAGTAAAAAAATCAAATGGAGGCCTACGCCCCATATTCGATCTCAGAGGTCTCAATTCATTTGTGGCAGTCAAACATTTTCAACTGATTTCACAGGCAGACGTAGCAGAATTTCTGCAAACCAACGATTGGTTAGTGAAAATAGATATCCATCAGGCATATTTTCACTTACCAATTGCAGAGACACACCGACGGTTTCTCAGAGTGGTTTACCACAACGAACTACTTCAGTTAACAGCTCTACCATTTGGTCTGTCATCGGCCCCAAAGATGTTTGCCACAGTATCAAATTGGATTGCAGAGACCCTGCGGGCACAGGGTTTCCGAATACTTGTCTATTTGGACGATTATCTGCTGGTCAATCAGGACCGACAGATACTAGTTTCTTAGGTTGCGGAAACACTGAGAACACTAGAAAAGTTTGGTGTGGCATCTCAATTACGAGAAGTCGGTTCTGGAACCATCTCAGCAGCTAGATTATCTAGGCCTGGTATGGAATACCCAACAAAACAGAATGAAACTCCTCCAAACAAGATATTAAAAATAAAATTAATAATTTCCAAGATTTTGATTCGTGGAAACAGCTCTCTAAAAGAAGTACAGAGTTTGTTAGATTTGCTCAACTTTGCAAACTACACTGTAGCCAAGGGCCGACTGCATTGCCGCAGATTACAACTCTTACTAAAACAATTCAAACAGGGAAGGCCAAGAGAAAGAAAAAGTCTTCCATTACCCGTTCAACAAGATCTGAAATGGTGGATAGAGACTGTGGAGCACAGCTCACTGCCAATAATAAAACAAGGAGTCACTCATTTTTTAACCACAGATGCAGCGGATGCAGGCTGGGGAGCCCAATTAAACAACAATTTCATATCAGGGAAATGGGCCCCATTTCAGAGACCTTGGCACTCAAACTTAAAGGAAATGTATGCTGTATTTGCTGCCATAAACAGTCAGCGGATGACTCTAATAAATGCACACATTTTGATACAGTCCGACAACAGAACTCTTGTTGCATACCTCAGGAACGAGGGGGGGACTCGCTCCATAGCACTATTAAAACTGACAACAAAGCTTCTAGAACTGACGGAACAGTTAAACATAACTCTCTCAGCCACCTATCTCCCGGGGAGACTAAACGTAATTGCGGACCGCCTGTCGAGGGGTCGCAAAGTACCAGAGTGGCATCTTCTGCCCCAAGCCACGGAGGCGATATTCAAAAAGTGAGGTGTCCCCTACGTCGACCTGTTCGCGTCAAAAGAGTCAGCTGTCGTAGCAAACTACGTAACTTTAGATTCTCGGGAGTGGGTTCTGCTATCTTTTGCGACGCCTTCAGTCGACTATGGGACTTTCGACTGGGCTGGGCATTTCCTCCACCCAGCTTAATACCACGGGTCTTAGCTCATCTAAACAATGCCAAAGGAATGTACATCCTAGTAGTTCCACAGTGGACCAAGTGCTTCTGGCTACCGGACGTGCAAGCACGAGCCAAAGTAGAGCCGCTGCCAATAGAGAACCTGCGGAAGGTATTAGTGGATCTGACCACAGGCAGTCACCCTCCACAGGTAGACAAGTTGTCTCTTCTAGCCTGGAAAATTGGGGGTGGGCTGACCAGGTAGTCCATTGGTCCAAGGCTGAACAAGATTTATTAAAAAGTAGTTGGCGGACTTCTACTTTAGTAACATATAATGCCCCATTAAAAAGGTGGTTGTCATGGTGCAACAATTACCAAGTTAATCCTAAGTCACCAGAAGGTACCGAAGTTGCTAGATTTTTAGCTAAATTATTTTTAGAAAATAGATTAGCTTATAGAACTATTCTTTTACATAAGTCAGCTGTTTCCACATATTGTGCCCCTTCAGGCGTAGACATTTCGAAAAATTTCTTTGTACATCAGGTTTTAAAAGCCATTTCCCTTGCTACGCCTAGCACCCAAAAGTTACCAATTTGGGATACAAAAATTTTATTTGATTGGTTAAAGACCTCAACCAATACAGGTTCATTATTTGAGACTGCTAGAAGGACCGCATTGATACTCCTATTAGCCTCAGGCCGTAGAATACATGACCTAACATTACTAGATATCAGCCCACAAAATATAATCCACCATGACAATGAGATTAGTCTGTGGCCTAAATTTGGGTCTAAGACAGATTCTAGTACCCACAGACAGTCAGGTTGGTTGTTGCGGAAACATCCAATATTTCAAGTTTGCCCTGTGAGACACATTGAGGACCTCATAGAGAAGTCCAAGAGTCGAAGAGAGATGAATACTAATGTCACAAGTCTTTTCCTATCATTGTCGGGGCAATTGAAACCAGCTTCTAAGGCTATGATTGCAGGTTGGATCCGTACAATTTTTAAGGAGGTAAGGATTGATGCTCCACCAGGTAGCATCAGGTCAGCTGTAGCCTCAAAGAGTTGGCTAGAAAATAGACCTGTTCAGGAAATACTGGACAGAGGTAACTGGAAAAGAATGGAAACTTTTAAGAAGTTCTACTGTCTGCCAGTGCTTAGAACAGAAGAAACCAACAATGTTGATTTATTACGTGCCAATTTTTCTAATATTTAAGTTTTTATTTTTTGTAAGAATTAAAGTTCCTTATTATTTTCCACTGGATCTCATTAGAGTAATAATTTTATATTGAATTTATTGATTTAAAAAAAAAAAAAAAAAAACATATATAGATAAGAATAAGTTAAAGCTTAGTAAAAAAGATTGAGCTAATTAAGTTTATAATTGTTATTGCAATATAAAATTGATTAACTTTTTAAATAGTATTATGATTTATACTCATCATAGCGTTTGTGCTACCACCAGCAGATACCAAACAGGTCTTCACATCAACGCTGTGTGTTTTAGAAAATCACATAATATTACTGTTTTGCATTCCAACAAAACAGGTATTATGTGTTGAATAAAACACACAGCGTTGCAGCAATGCTCTTGCTGGCGATTTGAAGACTCTATGAATTGACAGTTGTGACAAGCGCCCTCCTACCTTGAAAGAAGAGGACGCACGCTGGTGAGAGAAAGAGATAAGTATAGAAATCACAGACAAACTGGTAAGTTTTAACCATAGACAACAGTTATAAGGCATGTTCACAGCAGCTTTCTTCACATCAACGCTGTGTGTTTTATTCAACACATAATACCTGTTTTGTTGGAATGCAAAACAGTAATATTATGTAAATACTTTTCCAACTACAATTACACTGTGTGATTACTGGCGTATTTAACCTAGGGCCAAGGGGGTACGTGCCCGGGGCAGCAGGACGCTAAGGGCGACTGTCTTATATCGTAAAAGGTATTTTTAGTAGCCAATTTTTAAGCTTTTTCTTGAATGTAGTCAAAGGAAGATTTTTCATACATTCTGGTAATTTATTAAAGACCATCCACATAGCGGAACAATTTTTTTGGTACATTGTAGTTCTTGCCGTAAACTCAAGTACAAGCCTATCAGGGTTTTTCGTATTTCGAGGATACTTGTCCTTTGCCGTGGTGAATAGTGCTGTATTTTTTTTACAAATACACCTATTTCAAAGATATACATAGAGGTTAAAGTACGCCAAATTTTTTGAAATAGGGTTTACACGACTCATCAGGAGGAATTCCAGCTATGGCTCTGATACATCGTTTTTATGAGAGAAAGGCTCTATTAATATGTATGGAATTACCCCATAATAACAAACCATATCTCAATACAGAGCTAACGTAACCGTGGTAGGCCAACATGGTCGTTTCGAATGACGAAGTTCGTCTTAATCTACTTAGAACATATGCAAATTTATTAATCTTATTACATGTCATATCTACATGTTCCTTCCAGTTAATATGCTTATCTAAGGTTATTCCAAAAAAAAATATAGTATCTGTTTCTTGAATATCAATGTCATCATAAGCTATACGTCTATCTATATTTTTTGTCCTTTTGCTATGGAATTGTATAAAGTTAGTTTTTGTTAAATTTACGGTGAGATTATTAAAATTTAACCATTGAATGATTCTCACAATCGTATTATTTATTTCTTCATCATAATTCGTAAATTCATTTTATGTCAATATTACTGAGATGTCATCCGCAAATAAAGTACATTCATAATTTGTAATGTCAGGAAGATCATTAATCACTACATAGTATAAAACAAAGTCGCTTACTGCCGTCCGTCTGTCCCTATGTATGCTTAGATTTTTAAAACTACGCAACGGAATTTAATGCGTTTTTTTAATAGATAGATTGATTGAAGAGGAAGGCTTATATGTATAATACACGCATAATATAGTAGGGAAACACTAATAACTTTAGAGGTTTCTAATGTGATGTCGTAAATAAACACATTTTTTTTGCGTTTACATTGCAAACGCTGGCTGAACCCTACGAGATAGGTCAAAATAATGTACCACAGTATTGTACACCTTCAAAAGGTCTACAAAAAAGTCCGCAATGGTATATGTACCCACAATAACCATTTTTTATCATTTACTTTTTACGAGAAATAATTGCTTATTTACGAAGCGATTTTAAGCAATACAGCATTAATCCTTATCCCATTAAGTACCTTAATTACATTGTGCATTTAATATAGATCAAAATGGCCCTTTACAGCATGTAGTTTCAATAAATATTTTCGAAGATATTACAGATTTAAAATGCAGGGACATAACGGTTGTGGCGGTACCGGCCATAGGGTTATATGTCGCTCTTTCAAGAGTAACCTCTGAAGAAAACATGTTTGTATTGTCTAATGACAAAAAAGCTGTGAACGTTGTATATAAAGACATTCTGTAGTATATTTAGTATCATCATTGTACCCGTGCGAAGCCGGGCGGGTCGCTAGTTTATAGTAAAAACAATAAAGGCCCAAGCACAGATCCTTAGGGCACCCCACAACTATTTATTTTGTATGCTGACTTGTTTTGTTTTTTCGTTAACGTTTTGTCAAAAGACAAGTTTATAAGATGTGCTATGATCGGGGAGATTACATGGGCACATTTTTTTATGATGGCAGTGGAAATTCCATCATACCCTACTGCTTTACTATTATTCAAATCTAGTATTATTTTTTTGACTTCTACAACGCTTAAGGGTTCTAAAAATAGGCTGTTTTGAATGGACATTCTGTTCGTGTTATGAACATCAGCAGATTTTTTCGTCATATCTATGTAGAATTCATTAAAATGTTCCGCTATTTGGTCTGGTCTGTTTATTATTTAGGATCCAATTTTAATTTTATCGATGCAATCTGTGAAATTCTTGTCACTATGTTCTTTTATTACCGTCCATGCTGTTTTGCATTTATCCTGTGATTCCGGTATAAATTGATGGTTGCAGATTTTTTGAGATTGAGACAAACATCGACAGATACTAGAATATTTTGTATTTATTGCATCTTACTCCGGTTAGTTTTAAGTTTATAATATCTATAACGTAGTATTCTTTTTGTGTTACAACTACGTCGTAAACCCTTCGAAATCCACTTGAGATCGCGTGTCTTTAAGTTAACTTTGTGAATTAGAACAGGAAAACATAAATCATAAAAGAGTTGGATATCATCACGAAAATTATTAAATGCCTCATTGATGTCTGGTTCTAAATAAACTTCACTAAAACTAAGACTGTTAATACACTCTATAAACCTTGAAACTTTATAAAGAACTTTATCTCCTTTGAATGAACACCTTGGGCGGGTGTTTAATCACCGTCTTAACCGGTATATTTAGCATTTGGGCAGTGTCATGATCTGATAGCCCTAATTTTAAAACCTCACCCTGAGCGTTCAATATATTATTCCCTACTAAATGATCAATACATGTCTGCTGATTCGTCGGTTCAGTAATATAAATTTTTAAATTGTAGTTATTAACAATATCTATTAATCATTGCACAATCTTACTGGACTTAAGGGTATTTATATTCAGATCTCCCACTACTATTATTTTCTTTATTACCCTCAATTATGTATTACATACGTGAAATTTTCATGGAATGGGCATAACTCAATTACTATATTATGTATAGCATTTTTTACTGTAATACTAAAATAAAGTTAACATCCCTTACACAAAAACGGTGTTTTTTGCTCAATCTTAATAATAACATTAGGTAGACGCTTGGAATGGTTACAGATTGTACAAAAACGCTTGCCTTCACTCACTCCTGTGTTCAGGGCCTTTGCAGCTCGGGGCCCGTGGCATTTTGCGGGGGGCTTCATAAACATTCAAACAACGGACACAAAGAACACCCAGACTCGGGACAACTATTTGTGGATTACACAAATTTTCATCCCTTGTGGGATTTGAACCCACAACCGACCGCTTAAACCACTACGCCGTCCGCGCAGTCACCCTCTGCTCTGCCACCCTATTGTTACGCCACTGATTGTAGGTATTGGTTCTATAACTGCAAGTAGTGTAAATGCTGTATAGCTAATCAATAATTATACCTAATATGTATAAGTATAATACTTAACACCAATCAAAAGGTCAAGACTCAAGTAGGTCATCTGCCGTGATGTTGTCTGACTATAATGCCTATTTAGGTATTGGACGCGTTTTTAATAGATATTCCATGGTCTTTAGGCTCAATACATCATATAAACGTAATAATTATTAATATAGAGGCGAAAAACGAAAATGAATAAAGATAGAGCTAACAGGTGAGGTGTGAGTGTGGGAGTGTTGCCAACAGTTGAACTAGTTTTATCCTAGAATCCTTTGTTCCCTGTAACCCCAAAAAATCCCTAACAGATCAAACATATTAATAGATGTACGCATAACGTATTACAGTACATTTTTTTAAATAGAAAATAACTGTTAAATGTGTTGGTACCGCTACCTTAAATTATTATTTAATAAATTCAATTCATCATATTTTCTGTGAATAACGCTTTAAGCAGACAATGGATTGAATACCAATCGGTATGGATAATATAAACACCCGACATAAGATGTGGTATATCTATTTGATATACTACCACAAGAAACATTGTTTAACAGAACTCTAGGCATAACGAGATTACATGCAAGTGCCCTTATCTTCTGTATTGGTTGGTATTTTATTTTAAAAATATATTATAAAACTGTTAAGCTCATCAGCACGCGTAGAATAGAATTATATCACATAATAATAATGAAATAGAACAGTGATTAATAAATTTGTTATTTTTCAGACTGGTCATCTGGTAACCATTTCGTGATTATAACCTTATTTTATGAAAGATGCTTATTTATTTAAACAGTTATTTTGTGTGGTGACTACATGTCACTACCCAATTCCATCCTGAAGGTGTCGTAAGAGGTGAGAGATAGACTTTAATAATAAAAATAATAACAATTATTCCTCTCTTAAAACAATTAACATTTTTTTTCCAATGAGGATCAGTCACGTCTTTTGTTAAGTATGCAGATTTATATCTATAAAAAAAAACAATAAATAGTGTGTTTAATTTTTTTAATAGGATTAAAAATGACCAAGATACAGAGATTTTAGTGCACCAACTTAAAAAACGCTCACGAGAAAAACCGTGAACGCTGTGACGTCATTCATCGCGTATCGGCAAAAGTGGCGGGTCGCCTTCGCGTCGCCAGCTTGGTGAGCGTTTAGTCTAGCGCAGTTAGTGCAACGACCTAACGATTGCTGATTTTTCAGATTATTTTTAAAGTGATAATGCCGTCAGCTAAGTATTGCATTGTCCCAAAATGCAAAAATACAAGTGTTAATGCACCTAATAAGCTTTTTTTGACTCTGCCGAATGATGCACAAATAATAAAAAAAATGGTGTAAAGTAATGCGGAGAGATCACAAAACTCCTTTGTCATGCCGAAGTGGTTTATAGGTACTGTTGCGAAGAACATTTTGACGTAAGTAGGAACCTACAGTATCCTAGCTAGAGTATCTACCTAATATCAGTAGGTACAATATGGTTAACGGGTCTAGTGCTAATCATTCGTAAAGTTAGCAGTTTCGATGCGCAGTAGACAATTTAGTATGATAAAGCTGCACTGCGCATGTCAAACAGCTAAAATTCACGAATAGATCCACTGACCGTATGGAGTATAATATACCTACGTATTGTGCATCGTTTCTATCATTTCTTAATAACATTTGAATTTCCGCGGATAGCTTTGGTGTTCGTTCATTCATGCCTAATGCCTACCTACTCAAATAAACAATCGAACACAAGGACATTTGAGCCCAGGGCTGTACTCAGACCCCCACCGCATGTTACTGAGAGTGATACCACGGCCTCACAGAAAACTGGCAGTGAAGCAATGTTTGCATAGCTTTTTGCCGCGTGAGTGATTTTACCGGAGGCCCTAACCCTTCCCTCTTCCCTATTCCCGTCCTTCCACTCTTCCCACTCGTCCCCCCTCTCTCCCTACTCCCACCTTAAAGGGCGGCAACGCACTTATGCCTCTTGAGTTACAGGTGCCCATGGGCGGCGGTAGTCATTTACCATTAGGTGACCCGTCTGCTCGTTTGCCCCCTATACCATAAAAAAAATGCCCTAAGCGGGCAGGTGATTTTGTCATGTGATAAATGTGTGAAAGCGCGCCTGCCGCCTGACGCTCGTTACTGACTATTGAGTATTGTTTTATTTGTATCCTCTCCCATTCGGATGAAATGGTCAAACAATAGTTTTCGTCATAGTCAACTTCGTGTATAGTTTAGGATTTATCTTGTTCAAACTGAGGGCTCGCTACGCAAAACAAGCATTTTCTTTTTCCTGCGAAAAACATGCTGTTCGGTTTGTGCTTTGCACTTGTTAGAGATAATATTTGAATGATTTAAATAATCCAGAAAAATCTCATCCTCAGAACACGCAGTTAAAGTGGGTAAGTAGGTAGTTAGATACGTATTTTAGGTACTTAGTAGGAGTAGGTAGCCATAGACTTACTTACCTTTTCATTTTATCCCTACAAAACTGACCTCCATAATAGGTAGCTACCTACTCGTATCTATTTAGATATCAATAGATACTCACTATCAATATAAATACTGTTATACTAATAATATTACATCAAATTATAGTAAAAAACTAAATAATTAACATACCACGACATAAGCGAAATGGTAAATAATCTGAACCAAACTGACCAAACTAGCGATTTGGCACGAGTGGAAGGCGCGATTCGCGACGTGTGACGTCATCATACCGAGCGCAGCTCCGAGCAAGCGTTTCGAAATAGCCGAACAGAAAACTTTAATAACTTTGTCATTTCTTGTTGGATTTGAATCATTTAAAAAACGAAATGATCAGAATGTTATAGCGCAAACGCTCTTATATTTAGAAATCTAATATTTTGTTATGTGAATGATCCTCATTACATAAATTAAATTAAATAAATTCTTCTATTATTATTCATACACATAAAGTTAACGTTTTAAAATTACAATACCAACTTCTTTTATCAAAATAATGATTCGGTCATTTGTCTAATCAGTTCTTTGGGTTAATAAAATTATGAACTAAAAAATCTGACTTCTAGATTTTAAAATAAAAAGGTAAGAAATATTTTACAATTGAAAAACAAATTGTATCAAAAAGTCACACTCAATGATTCTTGCTTTGATAATATGACCTGAGCAATGAAAGGCAGTCTAGAGTGTCATCATTTAAGGCACTACGAAGGTAGCTGCACGTCATCCTACATGATGAAAACACTCTTACAGATTGTACGCTTGTAGGAGGAATCGTTAACAAAACATTATATGCCCTCATTAAATGTAAATTTTTTGAACGTCCAGCCTCATAAGATGCCATCTCTACACGCATTGCAATTTCTTAAATCTTCGTTAAATTTATATGTAAATGAATAGTCTGTTGCGGGGAGTTGTTAGTGTTGCCAGAAGTGATAATTAAATAAATATTTCTTTTTTTGTTATTCCTGTCATGTTTTAAAATATTATTATTATAAATGTTAATAATAAAAATATTATTTGTAGTATTCGAAATATTCGAATATTACTATACATGTTATTCGAATAGTATATATGATGAATATTCGAATAAAACGAATATTCAAATACCAAGCCCTAATGCCAACCTGTCTGGCCAGCGTAGTAAGCCAATTTCCCTTCAAAAAGTTCTATAAAAGACCAGTGTCTAGTAGTGGAACGTTGAGCCCAGATGATGATGATGAAATAATGTAAGCAGTCGAAAAATTGTTTTAAATTACAACAGACCAATGGTCAATATGCTAATATTCGTGAAAATTGTTAAGCAATTCGGATTACCTCAGTTTTACTAAAAAAAATTGGTTGTCTGCGAAGTCGGTTTACAGATGATAAATTTACGTGATAACGTCTTATGAAAACAGTGGAAGAGAGGTAGATGCGTCACAAGCCGCTTAGGCCGATCGTGCCTCTCTATCGCTTGTTCCGTGCTCTCGCTTGCACGCTCGGCTCAGGCGAAACGTGACAATGCGTCATGCTTTTTCGTGCGTGCAGCCGGCTTTCATTGATTTAAAGGACGTTATCACGTCAATAAAACTATTCATAATTTATTTCAGATTGCCGGGCATTGACCCGTCTCACCTTAGACAAGTCCCGTCACCCGGTGCGACCATCACCCGTTGGCACTGCTCTGAGAGCGCGTGCGGAACACTGCGCGCTGCCTCTCGGGCCTGTATCTGTTCGGACTCTTCGGACGACGACTCCCCCAAAAAGTTTGCCATCCGCAGGCCGCTTCCTAAGGTGGCCGGAGATCATTAAACGCCCAGTGCGTCTGCTGCGGGCAGAGAGAATCGTAGGAACACCCGACCCTACATAAATTATTGCGGATTGTTAGGAACTATTTAAACATGTTTTTTTTACTCTTTTGCTTATTTCGCTCGATGTCAACATAATAAGTACCTACAAGATCCCAGAGCCGTCAGAGCTACAAAACATAAGTAAACAAAGATATACATACTCGCGCTAGTTTGAATACGGAGGTGCTTTGATTTTTTTTTTTTTGTATATGTGCTGATAGGTTTTTGGATGCAGCTTAAAAACTATTTAAAAACCATTTGTAAGCAGCTAAGGAACTTATTCATTAGCTGCTTACAAATGGTTTGTTAAATAGGTGGGTTAGGTTATAGGTACTTATAGGTTTAGGCGGCCACTTGTGGTCTGTAAATAAAATTATTTAATAATCATTCTGCTGCTCGTATCCCATATAATATGGGGCTGGCACAAACATGTCTTATTTCCAACAGTATGTAGATGAAGAAGACATGCTGTAAGGGATTATGCTAAGTTTTAGGAAAGGCCGCCTGCCTGACGTCAACTCTTAGGATATGCTTTTGTTGTTCGTCTTCCGCCAGGTTCATATTTTAACATACAACAACACCTAACTAGCCGGGCACAAATTAAATTATTCAATGCACTAATTAATATTTTCTTGAAATGTTTAATATTTCAGTTAAATATCGATTTCAGCCACCATGCAAGTCGTTCTCTGAAAGTACAACGAAATTGTTAAAAGTATATACAGGATAATTTTGTGGGTATGGCTAGTCTATGTAATCTTATGTTAATGGTAATTATTGCTCTTAGATGTTAAATGTAGATAGAAGAACGTAGTGTTTGTAAACTCTTTGTATAGTAGGTTAGACAGTTTTATGATCAGCTAATTATTGTAGCTCGTAGCTACATCTAGAGGTACTTTATGTATGCCTGCTCGAGTGTTGCGAGCTTAAGAGGTTCCTTCCCCAAATTTAAGGTAAAATAAGTTATTGTGGGGTATTTACCACTATTGTGTCCTCCAAAAACCCTAGACTATTTTTGTATGGTACGATACTACCCAGATTCAGATAATCAGTCAGGATTCAGAGATCAGGAATTTATGTTGGCTTGCAATTAATTATGTTGTTAGTACAGTACCCTTAGAAGATATGTGGATCCAGATCCCGTGATAAGTACAAAACTCATAGTTCACTTTGAAGCCACAATTTGGAGCTGTGTGAGTAAACCCCGCCCAACGCGAGTATTTAACGCATAATTTTTGTGCTTGTGTGAATGACGGTTTTATTACCAGCGCCCAGAGATTACCCCAAAACTAAGAGACACTTATATTAAAAAAATGTGTTTATTTGTAAGTACTATTAAATAAAGACATCATAAATAGATTTAAATGTGTTACAAGAATTAGTTTTTTTCTAAAGCTTAATAGGATACAAAAATATTTTCATTATTTATTTATTCATATCACAGAAAACCACATATCATTATCTACTACTACAGCGAAAGTTATGTATTATATCGGTAGTAACAATGTTTTTTGTCTCGTAACTTAATTTTTAACTTGATATATCACGAAACCCGTGCAACCCTTTTTTTTTCAATTCAGCCCCTCAAACCATCTAAATTTAAATATATAGGTACAATGCGTTCCAAATGTTTAATGTTTTGGTTTATTTCATTGACCAGTATAACTTGAACAATAATTGTACAGACTTTCCTTACATGAGAGGTCAAATATTGTACACTGGATTACTTTAGGTTTTTGTAGTCGTTTTCACATAATTTAAATAGAAAAAAATGTCTCATCCAATTATTCATATTTCAGACTCAGAACAACAATTTGTGGATCACACAAATTTTTGTCCCGTGTAGGATTCGAACCCACAACACTCGGCGCGGGGTAGTAGCGAGGTGACCACTTAAACCATTGTGCCATCCGTGCAGTCGAATATATATATACAGGGTGTAAGAAACATCGTACCGAATCCTGAAATAATGTATTCAGACCATCATTCTGAGTCGAAAAACATTGGAATTTTCTGCAATTCAAATTCATTATTTTTTATTTCACATTTTTTTGCTTAAAAGTGATATTATAGTGAGTAAACAGAATATTTTAACGAAAAGAATGTAATAAATCCGCATACGGCCAAAAACTGCAATGTAATCAAACAAACAACATTTAAACATTTTATGCGATCAGCTGGTCTTGACGTCACCGAACGTTTAAGGTCATTCACCGTACCGCACAAAAAGAATACCTACGCATGTTGCATGTACATTGCATAGCGCCAAATGAAACTAATGACTATAAATCCTTAATCTCGCATTTTTATAATGAACTGACTTTTGTATTATATTAAGTATAAACAGAAAGAGGTTATTGTAAGTTTTTTTTTTTAATATAAATTGCTTATTTCTCAAATATCTGTCTTGCTCACTACAAGTCTTAATGCTCTATAGCTAATAATAGCTTAGAAATCCTACGACACCTACCTATAAATTAAACGTAATTCTACTGGCAAACTAACACATGCTAATAGAATTTATTAATGGGAAAATAGAATTTAGTAATTGCGTCGCTATTTTATTAATTTGATATTTTGTAATATTGTTTATAAATATATCAGAAAATTAAATATTTACTTATAAAAGTGATGCTCAAACACTTATCTTTTTTGTAGTGTATTTTTTAACGATTTGACCGCACGAACTGACATTTTAAGAAATAATTTTACAGCGGCCCGTGAAGCACTTCAGCGGCGCACGTTCTCTCACGTGTGACGAGTGAAGCGTGCGAGTATGCTAATATTCATGGTACATTGTTTTGGCTTCATTTTTGAGGCATGTATTAGAAATCTGGCGTCTTAGATTAAAATAAAGGTCCTAATATCACATTCAGTTGAATTTGAGGATTCTCATTTAACGTATAGAAACAACACATGAACTTTAACAGAACCTTTATGAAATAAATAATATTACAAGATATTCGTTGAAATTTCGAATATTAACTTTACTTTTAAACTCTTAAACCAATTTGGGTACTTTTACAATGGCGGTAAAATAGATAATTAATTGGCAGCATTGGTATAAAGTTTATGGTGAACGCGTGGCTGGTTGACAGTTCCGTGTGTCAAGTACTTCATCAAGAATCTAAAAAGTGACATATTATCTATGGCTACTGACGGTGGTGTGATGAAGTTGAAGTGAATGTGATTTTACGAATTTATCTCGTGAAAATAGTAGATGGTGATATTATTTTTAGTAGTGTAATGTCGTGACAGTGAAATAAAATGCAGTTCTACAAAGAGAGAATACTCAATGCTGCACAGTTAAAAAGACTTAGTGAACATAAATATTCTTGTACGAGTGCCAGTATATTGGATGCATGGCTCCAACCGTGGTGGTGTTGGCTAGTGTCTAAAACACCTCTATGGCTAGCACCGAATCTCATCACAATATTAGGTTTAATAGTAAATATATTCACCACACTTATTCTAGTTTGGTAAGTACATCGAAGGTTATATCATTAATAAAACTGTGTCGTAGATCCCGTCGAACCGTGACAACTTTCCTTTTCTGTTTTTCGACTTTCTAAGTAGGGGAGCTAAAGTACTATATAGATAGATTTTCATGTTAAATTTTCTTAATTTTATTTTCCATTTAATATTGAAATATTGGCTTGTTTACATATGCTTGTGTGAAAAATTCAAGCCTGCGATTGGTTGTTATAACGTCGCGCCACAAGCAATATAGATAAGATACTATTGTTATTGGCCATTTCTGAGGGTGTCTCTTCTCAAGACCTGTGGTAAACTGATAGGCTGCTCGACATTGATTCTACAATTCATGCTAAAACTGTATCATCACATAATATATCACTTGACAATTACCAAGTTTCTTTTTTCATCAAGAGATGTTCTTGATAATTTATTCGTATCATAAATGTTCTCACATTGATTATACAAAATGTTTGAACATGTTTTTAGTTATAAAAACAAAGTTAATATGATGTTCTAAGTGTATTGATTGTTACTTACAAAATAAATTACTCAAAATTTTGAAAACTTCAAGCTCAAGAAAGTTAAGTTCTTCAAGAAAACCAAAAAATCCTTATCTTTATAAAGATTTTATACCTACCCATATCTATAAATACTTGGTTGATTTAAAAATACATTTAATTTCATCATAGTTTCACTTAGTACTTTAATACCTTACAATTTTCCACATTTTCAAAGTTTTAAATCATTTGATCTGAATAGATCTGTAATTTTATTAAAAATGGCATTGCTAGAATGATTTAAATGAGTACACAACATTAATTATGTGAGTTTTACAGTTATCTGAGATTGTTCTGGGCAGTTAACTGTTTCTGTTATAAATAACCTCCTTAACTCGCATTGTTCAAGTCTAAACATGACTAGATATATTGAGGTTAATTTCTTGTCTCACCACTCGGTGAAAGTAAATTTGTCTACAAAAAGTGCAAAATCTCCAGCCATCTTGTGCCTTAGTTACAATATTCTGAGTGCAGATGGCTCTAATCTTAAATGTTTTTTTATCTTTTTTAACATTTACCTTAAATATAGTGATAAAAGTATTAAGATACTATAGTTTCTTAATTATGAACATTATTTACAAAGCCTATTTTATGAATTACCAACAAGGGTGATTCTCTGTAAAGACATTTCTGGCCCGTATAATGTTGTCCAGTCATTATAATATTCTTCCTATTGAAAAAAACCTATCCAGGTCTAGAAAAAGAACCTTTTAATATGAAAGACCAATTTCATTTATAGCTGTTATTCTATAAATTAATTAGTTTTAATATACTTAATTATAAGTAGTATTTATAGCTTCTTTTCGAGATATAATAATTTTCTGGAATATGGGTGCAATGCATGGACTGTTGGAAACACATCAAAACCACATAATACATCATTATAAATATTAATTTTGGTATGCCACATAAGATCAACATTCCTATAATTATACTGCTTCAGTTTCAAGCAAAAGTAAACTATCTTTGGGTATCCAACGCCTATATTTTTGTCCAGACATGACTGTATGCTGTGTTGCGATTAGGATCAGCAAACGATGTATTTCATTTTCAAGTTGCAGGAAACATTGTTTAGTTGCTAAGTAATTTCTGCCACTTTACAAAGCAGGGGACTGTTGGCAGGGGATGGTGCATTTTGATTATATCCTGAAATCCAGATATTAAAATTATACATATTATGAAGCGGTGGTAACATAATGGCTAAGGCGTCGCACTTGCGATCAAGTGGTTGCGGGTTCGAACCCCACCCAGTGCTGGTGTAAACCCTAACTTGCAAGCATTTAGTTTAGCTGGATGGGTTAACAAGAATATTAGTAATGTGTGAACCACATTACTAGTATTCTTTATTACAAAAAAAAATATATAAATATAATAAATTCAATTTTACGAATAAACCCTAAAATAAATAATTACTAAGGGACTGCTTGTCATAGCAGCCCTGACATGTAATCCCGCCACAAATGAATTCAATTAAATGAAAAAGTGGTAGGGCCTATGGTAGTAACTCAATATATTTTATTATTTTTGATTATTTTGAATAAACTGGTTATATCAATATAATGCTAAGAATTTAAAAAATATAAAACATGTCGAAGTGCTTGCCTCTGAAGCTTACCAGGCCACATAAAAAAATATTTTAGATAAATTAACAATAAAAATCTTTTAACAAATGTACTTCTTAGCATAACACAAATATTACTTTTCATATCAATAACTAATACTATTATTATTAGTTATTGAAGACAAATTAGAACAATGAAATACTATTTCAATGTCATTTAAACACAAAACATCAGTTTTGAGTTTCAAAAATCTCAGATCAGAAAATCTCTCTCTTGGGTCCAGAATCAAAAATCTATCTTACGATTGACTAATCTTGTGTTAACTCAAGAAAATAGTTTTACAAATATTAAATTTACCAAGTTTACCAAATTTATTAATATAACTTATAAACTAATAACTGTATTCATTACAGTATGTTTAAGAATGCAATAAAAATGTTAATAGAAAAGTGAGTTTTCATTCATCAGGAATGTTTCATTTAAACAATGCATAAAGCATCATTCCATCTGTTGTTTAGTTATAATATAAAAAAGTAATAGATGTTCTTTCTTGTGAAATAAATTCTGTAAAGGGCAATTGTTGCTGTATCATTAATAGTTTTAATATAATTATGTATTTAAACGGGAATTAACGCGATCGCGAAAAGGTATTACATACCTCTGAATTGCCTGATGTTTCAACCAGGTTGCACTGGCCGTGGTCACAGGCTGACTTCCTCAGCGGTGCACGCCCTCAGTCGTCGAGATCGTGCGGTAGAAGGTTCTTCATCCACCCTCACATTTATTAATATTTTTGATATTTTGGTTTTGCCATGTACCATCACATACTATACTAACAGTTTCCCTATTCTCTAAGCAAACCGATGTGCTCCTATTTTGGTGTTCACCTGACTGCGCATAAAAGAGAGGTGGCATGTTTTTTACATGCCACCTCGCTTTTATGCGCTTTAAGTTTAAAAGTTAGTATAGTTTTAATAGTTAGGCACTCTATTATAATAGAATAATTTATAAAGATACTAGCTACCCAGCCACACATTTGATTGCTGTTGCTAAGTAATTAGCAAAATAAAATATTGTGGCTATGAATTGAGATAAAATTTATCTTATCTCTCAAGTTGGACCAAACTACACACTGCAAAATTACATTCAAATTGGTTCACTAGTTTGGGAGTTCATTGCGGACAAACAATGCAACATGATTTTTTGATATACATAGAGTTTCAAGACATTATATTGTTCATAAATTATTCATAGTTCCATGTTTCACTTGATGGCAAACCCTTGGCGGTCGGATTTCGACCATAATTCATTAAGTTTTGAATGCTCTGTTTTATTAATTAATGACCAGTTTCACTTGAACTGTATTCTAAATGTCAGATTCCTACGTGCCCAAAATTTACTTAAAAAGAGGTACAAAGGATTCTCTTCTGGTATATATAGCTTCTTAGTATATTACTGAATATGTTTAACCCAGCTGACTGAACAGATGTTTGATTGTTTTAATCCCATTAAAAAAATAATTTCAGTTTTTATAAATTTTACTGGTAGTTTCTTCGTTACTTGAAAACTGAAATAATAATAATGTTTATTGGTCTCAGAAAATAATAATAATGTTTATTGATCTCAGAAAATAATAATAATGTTTATTGATCTCAGAAAATAATAATAATGTTTATTGATCTCAGAAAATAATAATAATGTTTATTGATCTTAGAAAATAACAATATCATATATAGCATATTGAGGCTATATCAAATAATAATAAAGGCCGGATGCTTGCTGCCTTGTTTTTTTTAAAGTTAGCTCACGTAATAAAAAAAAAATCTTTTCAAAGAATACTGGTACTGGTAAGCCACACATTACTAGTATTCTTGTTAATCCCTCCAGCTAAGCTGAATGCTTGTGTGGTCACATCGGTAGTGCACTGGGTATGGTACGAACCGCAACCACTTGATCGCAAGTACGACGTCTTAGCCATTACGCTACCGCCGCTTATAAATATACTTATATTGTTTCAGCTGTTCTCTTTCTTCCACCTATGCTTAACAGAATTTTATTTTATTTAGGTAGATATTTTTTGTTTGTATCTCATGATTCATATTGTTCAGGTATATGTTGTCTATATGCTAATAATGACACAGACAAGCTAGTACCACACCACAACCATTCATATACAAATGATCCCAGGGCCGCCGGCCCTTACCCATTTTCTGACTAACAAAATGTGTCATATTGAGTGGAGTAGTGTTAGTAGAGACTCTGAGTGTTAGTCGAAACTTAGTTATGCATACCTGCTAGCTTGGGCCGGCGGCCAATTTTCTGGTACCAATTTCTGGTAAAGTTACTTATCTTAATTCTGAGTGGTGATTTTTATATATGTAGTACATAATATCATCAAAAGTTAGTACCCATATAGCCAGACAGTCTGACAGTCAGACGCTTTAAAGTTCGAAAAAGAAACAGTAAGATTACTTCTGAGTTTTGATTTTTAAATCTGATGTTTAGAGAACTGCCAGACAAATCCTAGGGCTCAGGAATCCTCCAGATCCATTTATAACCACCCAAGCTCATACTCACGGCGACATTTTAAATGGGTTTAGGTGATTTTTGGCCCAAAAGAACTGTTTGACTGCTTACAAATAGCATTAAAATACTTGAACATCGATTGGGTAGTTTAGAGTTAAAATGTAACAAACAAACTCATACTTGCATTTATATATTAGTTAGAATTGTCCAATATGGGCACCAAATCCACAACATCGAAGCAATGCCATTGCTCCCTTAGCTTATAATATTTGACTTTTGTTTTCTTTTGTATAACAATCTGACATTAGCAAACTATTAATTTAGCAAGTTTTAATAAAATCTAATGGTTTTTATTAATTTTTAGGTTCAGCCCTGATGCGCGGCAGGAGCCTCCACGATGGGCATGCGCTCTCTGCGCATTAGGCGTCTTCATATACCAAAGTTTAGACGCAATAGATGGCAAACAGGCCCGCCGGACGGGCAGCCAGTCGCCTCTCGGAGAACTCTTCGACCATGGCTGTGACAGCATATCGACAATCTTCATAGCGCTGGGGGCCTGTATAGCTGTCAAGTTAGGAGAATACCCAACATGGATGTTTTTCCAGGTGACTATATACATTTTCGTATAGGGAGTTAACTGATAATATGTTCAAACTTGTGTTCAATACATAAATATGAGATAGGTATATGACCTGAATTAGTGTCACACCGAAGAGTGATTTCGGTTTAACTGCAAATCTTGTTTTATTCTCACAGTACCTTAACAACATCATATTTTGAATTAGCGGTACATGCACCTGGAGCGACCTTAATATACCTGTATTATGCAGACATGGTTAGCAGGATGTCCCGATAGTTTTTTTTGGTTTTTCTTAACGCAAGACCTTTTAAAATTTGCGTAATTGATCGTATCGATTTGCGTATCGGCTCTACCGATGTGTGATATTTCGCTATCCTTAACTTCGATTCCTGGACAAAATATATAAAAATAAATACTTTTTGTTCTCTTTAGGTGTAATACATACACCAGCAACAGGTTGCAACAGCATGCAACTACACGTTGTAGTTGCATGCTAGTTACTGTTATAGATACTTCTTTTACACACCTAGAAAACCCATGTATGACCACATTCGAGAGCTGGCATTGCCAAGTATAATGAAAACTAAATAAGCTGAAAGTGGCATTAAACGCAGGATATTTAAACCACCAAAAAATTCCTGTTTCTGCCATAGATTACACCTAAATTATTATGTGTTACGAGTGTCGGGTTGCAGCACCGTCCGCGCCGGTTCTTCGACATATTTTTAATGAGGCCTTCAAATTATTTCAAAAGACAAGAGCATTGACATTGGTGACTGTCCTTGATACACACAATGTGTTGAAAGATTTGTTAAACAAAGACTTCACAAAGTGTAACTGAGCGTCAGTCAGTCACTTTAAGAGATGGTTTTATTAGAACTAGGTTTCAATCTCGAGCATAAATATCAAGTTTTGGATACAAAAACAGGTTTAAATTTTAAGTTTTTGTTCAATTTAAAAGATTTATTTTGTTTATTTTGTTTTCTTGTGCTTTATATAAAATAATTTCAAAAATAAAATATATTTTTAACGTCTTTTTTTTTGTATTTTTTTAGGCATACGGTTTAAGGTAAAAATATATGACTTACAAAACTTAAAAGTGTGGTAGAGTCCTCTAGATGATACTCAATTCTAGTTATTTTATCTTTTTCGTAATCTGTGTAAAATTATGCAAATTTTGATACCTCTTGTGATAGTTAGATCGTTAAAAATAATCATACATGGACGGGGGACACCCTAATGTATATTGCAGGTGCATATTTGTACGCTCTTTTTTATGCCAAAAAGCCTAGCGGTGAATAGGATCGAGAATGTGCTAATTCTGGTATTCAAATTGTAAATCAAGTAATCACCGATGGTATTTCCGAGCTCTTACCGTCAGGCAGTGTTGGTCTTCCTTAGGTCGTTAGTGAAAAAACAATAAAAAAAATTGTCTGAATGTTGATGTCACTTTTTTGCTAGTTTTATAATAACTAGCATAACATGATGTTCAAAGTTCAATTTTTGTTATTCCGTTAGTTAGATTGTTAAATGTATAAAACATCAATATTTATGAATAAGAATCTCATCAATTACTTCATGTTAAAGCTCTTTATATACGTGAGAAAAATCACTTCTCATCATCATTTAAGAATTTTTTGAATACGTCTTTTTTAATACAAAAAAAATATAGACTAACACAATAGTTTGCTTCGCCAAAAGTAAAACAAAAAATAAATACTACCGTGTTGCAAATGGGTAAGATCGCTATCTGCCAGTATAACCGTTCGTTTCCAAGTAGTTGAGCTTTGCGAGAAGTAGGATATGATTGCACATTTAATTAAAATCTGTAAACTAAATATACCACAGTTATGTTTGGTGGGGATGTAGGTAATCGTCAAATGCACCCATAATCGGTGTAAACTTAGTTACGTAAGCACTTGCACAGTTTAATTGAAAGTATCAAGGATATGATTGCTTGAAGTTCCACTAACTGCTATTACACCCAAGTTGCACACTTTACAACGAAACCGTATTTTGTACCTAAAGCTATGGCAATTGACAAGCTAAATTAAAATTAATTAATACATTAAGACATATCTATTCCAAAACATTTTTTATTATGCCATATTGTTTTTGGTTTTACAGTAAAGGAAAAAAACGTATCGAATGTAACGAGTTTAAATTATTTTATTATTTTAATATAATTTAAACCTTATGAGAGTTATGATGCCTACTCCAAATGTCTTCTCATGTTGTTATGGACGATCCAAACATTAATATTTCAATTTATTTCATTATATTTCATAACATGTTTCAGTCGATAGGAATTAAATAGAACGCCATGTCTCACAATTGCCCATTGCATACCTATTCAATTATTGACCCACAATAGGATGTGGTCGAGTACTATTTCTAATGGTGTTTACAGTTCGATACGCCTGAACGAACGATTCACTCTTCAAGCAGATCAGATTCGTTTGCTACACAAATATGTGTCGTAAAAATATTCAGAAATGGTTTAGTTTACATTAAATTAATTGTTACTGAAGAAAAACTCTGTATTGTTGTGCAACTAATAAACAAGCACACGATATGTGGTAATCAGGGAACACTAAATGAATGTGTCACTCGCTCTGTATTGACTCTATTTTCGTCCCCAAGAAGCTCTGGTGATAAATACTCAACACACTACACGATAAAACTACTTTTATTTGAATGTGGTTTTATGGTGATCTCCTCAGTAAAGTACTTTGCACTGAGCGGGAATCAAACCAGCTACCTCTGACGCTGCTGTTTAATGCTCTGCCATGGCACTGTATAGTTCATCAAAGCCCAGCTAGCACTGAGATTAGCCCTGAAGGGCGTGCCTATTATCATCTACCGGACTATTTCAAGACTGTACAGTTACTTGATATTTCTAAAGCTCTGTCCATTAATAATTTGTCTATATCCGGAAATTGAATCCGGGACTTCCCGACACAAGCACTGATTTATGCCACGCTGCATAAGAAGCAAGATATTTATTCTATTACTACCTGTTAAAAAATCTGATCTCAATTGAAATCTATATAATGTATGTCTATTACCAATATAAAAAAACCGGCCGAGTGCGACTCGGACTCAGGCATGAAGGGTTCCGCACCATCGTACAAGATTTAATACTATAAGCAGAAAAAAATACGTCTGCAGTAGGGGAGCCCCCTTTAATTTTTAATTTATTTAAATTTTTTGTTGTTATAGCGGCAACAGATATACACATTTTGTGAAAATTTCAACTGTCTAACTATCACGGTTCATGAGACAGCCTGGTACAGCCTGGTGACAGACAGACGGACTGCGGAGTCTTAGTAATAGGGTCCCGTTTTACCCTTTGGGTACAGAACCCTAAAAACGAATACGAATTAAGTAAGCCTAGCGACTTATTGTCAATTGCAATAGTGATACACCTATCTACCTAATAACACCGTCCCAGAATATCTATTCTCGTATTTTATCCAAATAAACATTGTTTGTATAAAACATTTTCTATTTTCACATTCCTATCGTAATTAAATCAAAGATGTAAGTAGATGTATTAATTTATCATGAATACTACATACGTGCGTGCCTTCCTGGAACAATACCACAAAATTAAACGTGTATATGTTAATTAATTCGCCACTTTGTTTGTGTAATAATCAGGAAAATGTTCCAAATTACATATTTAAACAAACAAATTTTTCACGTTGTGTATATATTAATAAGGCCTTGTATATTCGTTTATCGCTTGTTTCGAGGGTGCTTAAGAGCCACCGCGCACTGGTGATTTTTAATCGGACGATAGTTTAATCGCTATCGTCTGACAATCGTGATCTAAGGGAACGTACCCACATTACGTGACCCGTTCCGGGGGAGGAGGGGGGGGGGGGGTCTTCAAAATACCACGCTTGGTCACAGGGGCGGAGCCGGGCTTAGATTTTCATCACGTAGTTAATGTCTTCCGTCTTTCAACGTGGCAAAAAGCAAGCGTTTAGCACTTTTGAACTTTCTGTCGGCAAAAAATGATTAAAAAACATATTTATAAATTACTACCTGAAAACTAGAGGGGTAGGGGGGGGAGGTCTTGACATATACTACGGGTGGTCACCGATGGGGGGGAGAGTGGTATAATTTTTTTTTTAAATAGGTCACGTAGTATGGGTACGTTCCCTAACCACCGGTCGATAGTTTAGTCTTGTGGTGGCTGGGATCAAACAAAAAATGTTTTATAACACTGTTTGCAGTAATCCCGGAACATCTCCAGTAGCACTATCGACCGACTGTTAATTTTTATGAATTGCGCACTTTGCAATCGATCAACAGTCGGGAGATAATTTAGTTGAATGAGTGCGCACACTTGCATTGTACTTCACATACGTTATGCAACGGCCGATAGCGGTTCGATAGTTTGATCCGTCGATTTTTAATCGTCAAATGCGCACCGTGCCATACATACATCTTTGTACTTTGCCAAAACGAATTTTGAATTGTTCATGTGTGAACTGTGTAGTCACTTATAAGTTAAATTTCGTATGTTGCTCAGAAGTTCTGATTATGTCAATTATGTCATGCTCGCCGATGCCGATGGTGACGTATGTGTCAAGTTGTTCGGCTCCCTTCATTATGGATGATCTGTACGATGGCTGACGTATGCGTCATGCTCGTGAACCGGTGCCGTTGGTCGGGGCTGGTCATCTCCGGACTGCTGTTATTTAAATTTAGAACAATATTTAAAATGCGATAATTTTGTATGTTGTATTTTCTCATAACTCCTCTAATACTGTAATGAAATTCATGTAATTTTTTGGTATAATAGCGTTATAAAACATACACTACACATATATTATTTTTATGTTCAATGTCATTGTAGTCAAACGAGTTCCCGATAAATTATAAATACATAACATAATCAGTCTTTGTTTGAGAGGTTCTCATGAAAAAAAACTATTCTGCTTCCTAAAATCTATTTTTAAGAAACTAGATAAATAGACATCGTCCTAAATCTTGCTCGGGCCATCGCAACAGTTAAATTATTCACTGTCTTTAATTTGTATGGAATAATATTGCTGTGATGGTCAGTGGTAATATCATACCCAATGATTGCCGGCGATACCAGGGTATCAGGTTCAAGTTATTAACCCTGAAAATGGTAGATATAGAATGATATTACTATTTAATGTTAATTAGGTAATATAACATAATAATTATCTTATCCAGATAACCTGCTTTAGGCTTGAGCACAGAGCAGAGTTGCTGGTTATCACCTCTCGTAAATAGTTTTAACATCAACATCATGGATATTAGCCGAGTCGATCGTAGCCTGCTCGATCATTACAAGGTCATCTAGCCAATATAGTGGAGCGTTGTTGAGCTTCTCTGTCTATTGCAGCCACGCAAGAAACTTTTATTTTGGTGTTGGTACTATGTTTTTTTTAGCCCTTCTATCAGATGGGCTAGTTAGAGGGCTGGCGGCAATAGCCAGATGGAGTTACAGGTATAAGACCGACATTCTCCAGCTATTGCTTGCCCTTCCCAATCCATAGAAATAAGCAATAACTTTTTTCTTCCATTGCCTTTTTTATCTAACTTGAAATAAAAGGCCTTAATAGCCGTATCTTCTGATTGCGTGGTAAGTCCACGCAATCGGAGCTTGATTTCTTGACAGCTCCAAGAGACCGCAGACATAAAAATTTGATCTTAATTTCTTGATACCTCTACGCATCCTTGAGAAAAAGGGTCTTGACAGACAAACGGACAACAAAGTGATCCTACAATAATTTGATTTTTCCATTCAGGATCGAAACCCTAAAAATAACTTTACTAATCAAATAATTTACGTTGAATCTAAACATTACTCGTGTGCATTACAACCAGTGCACTAGTACCGGTTGCCTTCAGATCTCGTTGTCTGTGTATATTCTTCACTGGGGCGCTGCCAAACTCCCTCCTCACCGCCCCAATTCTGGAAACTAGCCAATCTATTTGAATTACTATTGTAAATTTTACCTAAATTTGGCGCACAATAGTGGCGATTCAGTTGTTACAAAACGCTTTTAACAAACTAAAAATCACTTATTTTTAGTTTGTTCGAAGTTTCGTGTTATAAACAGTTACGATTAAATATCTTATCTACAATTGGTTAAGTTTTTCAACTTATTCCGTAATTGTTTAATTGGTTATTTCGTTGTAGGTTCGTCTTAAACGTCTAAAATTTACTAAAATATTGAAATTTATAACAAAATTCAAACCGACATCAACGAAATTTATTGTGAAAAAAAAATTAACTAATAAATACACAACGTATTATATCCTAAAGCCTTCCTGAAAATATATAAAATACGTTAGTTTCATAGTTTCACAATCATGAAAATTGATCCACTACTTTTTTAAGATAATCGCCAACATATAAACATACATACAGTACCAGCCTTTTTAGAACTTGGTTAATAAGAAACGTTTGAGTTAAGTTACAACGTCATCGTTAGCAACAACACAGTCGACGCAGTTTAATTAACCTTAGGAATGTCAATCAAATTTATTGCTAAATAGAAGTCTAAATTTAATTTGGTGCATCACAAAATAACACATTTGAATCTCTTAACTAAAGTAAGAAAATTTGAGAGATAGCTAGTTTAGTTCAATGTGATTCACAACAGAATCGGTCCATATTGATGGTATAAAGATGGTGTCTTTAATTAGTTGTTTTTATCGTACAGTAAGGAACAGTTTCTACAGTTGTTACAATTAAGTAAATAACGAACTGGTACTTGTTCATTATAATTGGTAGGAAAGTTAGCATGTAAAATAATATTTCGCGCGTAATCCTACTAATATTATAAACGTGAAAGTTTGTGAGGATATATGGATGTATGTATGTACGGATGTTTGTTACTCTTTCACGCCAAAACTACTGAACTGATTGCGATGAAACTTAGTATGTAGATAGCTGGAGACCTGGATTAACATATAGGCTACTTTTTATTCCAATATCCGAACCGATATTCACATGGGATCGGGACTTACGCGGGGTCCTGCTAGTTAACAATACAACAATAGGATTGGAATTGTCTTTGTCAGTTTTTACCGAAAAACCAAGAAGAATACAAACAGAGCATATATTGTTTTTACAAGCTTTTATTTAACTTGCAATGTTTGTATGTATGTATGCGTGTTCGGCACGAATCTTGGAAATTAAATTAGAACCACTTACCATGTCCGATTGGGCTCAAATTTGGTGTACATATGTGTCTACGGTGACAATACAATAATATGGTACCATGGAGATGTGCCGATGATGGAGCCGGAAGACGGCCATAGGAACTTCTTAATTAAACAAGATAAACCCATCGAGTTTGGGGTCATTTGTTTTGTGTTGGTGAGTACTTTGGTGCTACATGATATCATGGGCATGAGGATGGAGTCGGAAGGTGGCCATTGGAACTTTGATAAACCAATCTAGTTTGGGCTCGATTGATTCGTCTTGAGAAGTTTTTTTAAACATCAAATCTACACTAAAATAAAACTTAGTTTGGTATTGTATAAAAGCTTGTTTTAATATTTTTTTTTACAATTAATTCGTTTTCCACATCTTCAATTATCGTCGCCATATTCCAATTATTTTACACAAAACATTATACACCTAAACCTGCCTCATGAATAACTCCGTCTACTGGTGAAAACCGTATGAAAATCCATTCAGTAGTAATTGAGTTTATGGCGTTCAGACAGAAAGAGAGACAGACAAATATTGAAAAGTCACTTCTACTCCATATAAAAAGTATACTTGTGTGTTGCATTTAACGAAAAGTAAATCAGTCCTTAACTTAATTAAAATATATAAATTTTCGATAAAATGTCTTTATGATTATCTACAACAAACCTAATTACTAATTTTTTTTTTATGATATAGGGGACAAACGAGCAAACGGGTCACCTGATGGTAAATGACTACCGCCGCCCATGGACACCTGCAACTCAAAAGTCGCAAGTGCGTTGCCGGCCTTTAAAGTGGGAGTAGGGGAAGGGGGAGAGAGGGGGGGTAAGGGTTAGGGCCTCCGGTAACATCACTCACTCGGCGAAAATCAATGCAAATCATCAAAAGGTATCACTCCGGTCGAGCCAGACCATACGTGCTGAAGCATGGCTCTCCCGCAAACAAATTAACAGTAATATAATTAATAGTAATAGTAATTTAAATATACCTATATGTATATAGACTCTAATCTCTCAATACTTAATAAAGTGCGTGTGGTGTGAGCGTTTAGTTAATTGCTACACTATTATCGTAACTTGGCCTTGCATTATTGCTGTTTTCACTCCCGCATATGATGAAACCCTAGACACGGTATGGACCGCTGCGCTGGTAACGGAAATCGCTTTCTATCGGTTCCCTAGAGCCTTTATATAATGAGGCTGCTTCCAGTAGTAGTAGACCTTGTATGGTGACGTCCACGTATGTCTGGACATCATCCAGTTAGCCGACGGTGCTCAAATTCCAACTGTGGCATTATTGTTATTGATTTGTGTCCCTAATGCTACTTCGACCATTTCTGAGCTTTTGTGACATTACCTTTAGAACAAAATGTGGTATTACATATAGGGGTTCCCACACGTAAAAAAGGTACTACCCTGTACCCTTGCCGCTCTTATAATCGACTAGCCTTCTCTTGTGTGGATCTAGGCTACACATACACTCGAGAGCAATGAATCCGGGTCAAATAAAGATACCTGAAAATCTCGGAAACTAATAATGCTAGGTTAGTGAAATAATTTGTGTAGAGAATTTAATTCGCTAAGCTAAACATTAGTTTCCAAGATTTTCAGGTATCTTTCGTGTGACCCGGATTCATTGCTCTCGGGTGTTTTTGGATGAGAAGGCAATTTGTCTGTGTGCAAAATTGTATACGTTTCCAGGGCTGTCAGATTGTATAATTGGATACAAAATTCGTATAGTTCTGATATCTTATGTATCCTGCTTGAATAGTACATTGCATTGTATAATTAGACACAGTGTCATTACTGATATTAAAGTAGAATAAGTACGTACATACATAGACATACTTAAAACAAATCATGTCTGTGGTACACTGTTAAACCCAACATTAAAGTTAAAACACCTTTAATTGAAATCCTCAAACAGTGACGTACTATATTTGTACAACACTGATTTTGTATAATAGTACGTGATTTTGTATAATTTCTGAGACTCGGCGGTAAAAAAAAGTTATCCTTACCGGCAGCCCTGTACGTTTCAGGTGTTAGGACGTGATTGAGTAACAACGTGCGTAGATCAGTTGAGTGAGTTGAGTTTAGGCGTGAAAGCGTAACAAAAAAACAAACGACACTCACTTTCGCATCTATAATATGACTGTAAGGATTTAGTGGGATGCTATCAAACTTTTATACAAACAACATTTCAAACGTCGTTGAAATATTTTGTTATCAGATTACATTGTTAATTATTTCCAGCTAGTTAACCACCTAGTTTTATTTTCTTCGTCTAGCGTCACTTTGCCTGACATCTTTGCCATCTGTTACAGTGCTTCAGCGCAATGACACTGTTCTACTGCGCGCACTGGCAAGCATACGTGACAGGAACACTCAAAATGGGCCGGATAGACGTCACAGAAGCTCAATACTCTATCATGGGCATACATCTTGTGTCTGCCATTCTCGGCCCCAGCTTTTGGGCTACTCAGGTAATGTGCTCTATAAGATTTTATACTGCATTAGCAATTTGTATATAGGTCAAGATAAAATGACTTGGCAGAACAGTCCAAACTCAGCACACGGGCCGTGCAATCAATCATTTATGTAGATACATATGTTATATGACTATCTGTTGACTATTTCCATATACTTTTCAATAATTACCTATTATATCACCCATGTAAAAAACCTGCCAAGTCATTTATTTCTGGGACCTTTCCAATCACGTAATTAGAAATGATATCCATTTTTAGAAATATTAATTTAGACGTCACATAGTTGATTGTATCTTAAATATTTATGTTGTGTACAAGAAACAATTTAATACACTTAATAAGTCTTTGACGATATTTTAAAAACCCACATGAATGCCATCTCACACAGTCGAATGTGTTGTGAAATCAATTGTGTTATTATCAGGCGATGTATGACCCACCTGAGTATAGTCTCACCGCAGCCTTTGTGCAGTCTAAACCAAGTTCTTCTTGTTATATAAAATAATTATATTCTTGTGGAAGCCGAGTGTAAAAAATATTTTGATGTATTACTTTCATTATCCTGAAATATCGTGTAGTATTATCACTGTAACTTGTAACAAGCAGAACAATGGTAAACAAACAATGTTCAATCGTGCAATGTACGTGTCAAGTAAAAGCACAATACGCATAGGTGGGTGGTGGGTTCGAGATGCGCTACTCGCTAGCGTTGGTGGCCGTAATGGGCGTCTTCATTACGGGAGGCGCTTTGTCTGCTGCCATCGTCACCGGCGGAGTGGGCAAGAACGGCTCCACAGTCGCCGTGAGACATTTTTATAGTCCCGTAGTTATTCGCTTAGTGTGGGAGATTTTTTGACTTGGCGGTTACACTACCGTGTTATAAAATGTTTAATTTGGTTCAATAATAATAAGAGGTCCTGTTGCGTAGTCTTGTAATTTGAACTTTGTAAATATAGAAAATAGAGAACAATATTTTATTTAGCCATCTTTTTTTTTGTATAATACACTAGTTTTTTTACGATTCTAATCTTGAATGGCACAGCAATTTACCATGTTCAAAATTACTTTTTCTCACTTTTTACTATGACTTGACTAGTTTTCTGGATGTTGTCCTTTTGTGTAGACTGTTCACTTTTTCTCCCACACGGGCGATTTTATTTGGACTAATGAAACGGGTATTCAGTTGTAACTTGTTGCGGAACCATTTTTGATTGACCTACATACATACTATAACACATAGAGAAGGTACTTCGGCTTCAGATTGGCAATTAGTTTTACGTACAGTACTTACACGCCATAGAAAGATGAACACAGTTTTCATACATTTGCTTGTAATGTAATTGTAGTACGGTAACTAATATTGTTATGCAAATAGATAAAATAGAAAAAGCCACATCAAGTCTTCACGAGACGTTTCAAAGTTTTTGATCGAAGTTGTATTTTTTAGATTTATTTCCGATTTACAACGAAGACAGGTTTTAAATATAAAATAATTTAAAGTCCTGTAGCAATAGAAAAGTTGAAGAAACGTCTGAGGGGTGCCGAGGCTATGTCAACGAGGATGAAATTTCTACATTAAAGCGTTTCGGTCGTACATATCATTGCAATCAAACATAGTACCTATTTAACGAGTACATGGTGACTTTTTGACAGGCTTAGAGCCTATTCATGCTCTGTCAACTCACACCTTCCTACAAAGGAAAGTAGACAAAAGTCGTCGATTTAATTCGTTGGTACCATGACAGTATAACTTTCTTTAGGACTAGTCAATACTCGACACTTCTCTTTGTCACTGCAATTGCTGAAAATTTAAACTTTTAAGTATTTATTTTATTTATATATTACCTACTTATAATTTGAATACATAGATAGGTAACACTTTATTGGTACGCCATTAGAAGTATTATACATACATGTGTCAGACAGATAATATATAAAGGGCGGCCTTATTGCTAAATGCAATATTTTCCAGACAAACATATTATTATGTCGAAGGAGTTTATACTACAATCGTTATAATATACATTTTTTTTTATAACCATAGTAGGAACGTGCCACTCGTGTCAGTGGATTGAATATAGATATTGACCAATAGAAGCAATGAAATATTTGTGAAGTCACGTTTTCATGTCGTGGGTCTAAAGGGTGTTCACATATAAAATGTGCTATACACCTTTCGTGCCCCGATATGACGTTATATCGTGGGTATGTGCTGGTAGGGCTAATGTACATTTATAAGTATATTGATATATTATATAATTATGCTATTCTCGCGTCACCAGTGTCTGAGAAAGAGTTGTAGAAAGTAATGGAAGTGTGATACATAGTATACATTAGTGATGTGCCAGATATCCGTATCTGTATCCGCGGATATCCGAGGGAGATAAAAGATGTGTATCCGTATCCGTGACTTTCTGCCGGATTTTAAACGGATCTTTTACGTTATTACATTTTATTATGTTTATGAAATTCTAAATTGATTTTGCTAAACGAAATATTAAATATCTGATGTAGTGAGTTACTAATATTACTGAAAAAAAATCTTTCTTTTCTTTTCTTCTTTGTGATATGTGTATTAAAATAATTATTTAAAAAAACACGCGCAGTGCAAGTGGAAGCATGTCGTGTTAGTCCTCAACGTCAACTGTCGTTTTATAGTCACGCCTAGCGGAATCAACTGAGAAAAAACTTGAGATCCGTATTCGCGGATCTAGACACTAATAATTCGTTTTCGTATCCGTATCCGCGGATACACATTTTTAATGATCCGGCACATCACTAGTATACACACACTCACACCTGTATCTCCAAGGGGTAAGCAGAGGCATATTGAAACGTAAAAGATGAAACCGTGGAGCAAGAAATTGAGTTTGTCTATATTGGTAATATGTTTACTACGGATGGTATGTATGACTGTTATGAATGGAATGTAGTTAACAATTTTAATAGCCCAATGAACAGAAATATGATGCCAAAAAAAACGTGAGTGACTATCTATAGTTCTGTGTAATGGGATGCGGCGTATTTTAAAGATTTAAGACTGCAACTTAGAGACAGAGTGAGAATTTAACTAATATATTATAAATGTTTGAAACAACATTATAACCTCTTTCAAATTGCGTGATAACGTAACGTTTCTCTCTTAGTTAGTTTAATTGGCCCAGGGTCGTGCTGACTAAGATTAAATAAGTAAATGATAACGGTTTATAAAGGTGTATAAGTTAGGTATTAATAATTACAGTTTAGTCTAACTAAAAGAAAACACGCTTTCATAGCGAAATGAATAAAAAGTAAAAATAGTTCCTCCATCCACCTCCTGGCTTAATCATCAGACCATTATTACCAAGCCTAATGTCCGTTGGACTCGTCAAAACGAATCATATGAGCCCAAACTCCAGGGATTTACAAGAAGCAACTAAAGAATTCCAATAACCACTCCTGTCCCCATCATCAGATTAGATCGGGCAGAGCGGGCAAAATGCCACGGGCCCCCGGTACAAAGGGGCCCCTGGGCACCAAAGGCCCTTAACGAAACAGGAGGCACTAATTATAAAATGTGTTTAAATTTTGTATTTAATAAATATAAGTTATCTAATTTAATAAACCTAATAAGATACGAGTTGTATAAATGAATTATCAAGATTTTAACACATCCGTAAGAAAATAACGGCCAGTTGCGAGTCAGATTGTATAGTTACGCCACTGTCCAAGATGCCAAATTATAGGATATTACATTGTTAGTTATAAATGAAGCTAATAAAAACACGTTAAAATGCATTGGTCATGGATAAAGCACGAATGAGAGAGCAAGAGTGAATAAATCCATTAATGACGTGTGTATATGTATGTTCTTAAAAAGCTAGGGTGCATGCACAGTGGAACAATGAATGGCAAATTAGAAAAGGTTGACCGATATAGCGGAAGCATGGAGTGTATATAAGAATTGAATAAAGTGACGCCAATTATCTCTGATACGTGTATAAATACGGCGTGATAGTGTGTATAAATGATAAGGCGAATTGGGCGTTCGCATCAATGTTACTTACGCCGTTTCAAATAAACAAAACAAGTTCAGTGGGTGAAAGATCATTCATTCCCTATTTTTCTACTCTTTGGAGAACTTCGAAGTATACTCCATCGAATAAAAAAAGAATGATTGAAATCGAACTACCCTGTAAACAGTTATACGTGGTAATACATAAAAAAAAAACAAATGTACGGGTTTTTTCGTGGAAAAATCCGAATGAATTTTTTTCAATTATGTACATTAACCCTTCCAACACTAGCTCACATTTTTCAGTTTCGCATATTATTTGTTATTTATTACACAATACAGTATAGGCAAATTGTATACAGTTTTTTAGTAAAATTAAAGGTTGTAAGTGCTCCGTATAGGTACTTGGCTTTAATCTGTTACCTTACAATACCATTGCTTATTATCATGTGGGTTTTTTAATAGCATGTATCGATATTTTTGTTTTTTTTTTTACATCTTTTTGTGTTCCTTGCTGTCAATTAATGTTAAGTGAAGTTCATTTCCTTTCCAATGGCCGTCGATTTCTGCTTACGCATCTGTAAATGACACTCATTTTGTGAACATAAAGCAATAATATGATCAGCTGGAAATGACTAACTTTTTTTTAATAGTCATCAGTTTTTTAAAGTGCGCGGTTCCTAGATGATTTCCAACTAGGTATATAGGAAAAGATCTTTATTTATTAATCAAAGATTTGGAGATCGGAGACGAAATCAAGAATAAAACATAAAAATCGAAAAAAAAAACCAATAAACTGTACTCATTAAATCAGCCTTTGCTGTATAAGATAAGACAAATACTCTTCATTGTATATCATTATTGAGTAATATTTGCAAAAATATAATTTATACCAAAATATATAATGAGCCTTATCACTACAAATCGATATTTAAACCTTTGGACTGATAAAAAAGAATTATATAAATAGATAAACCTATATATCTGTCATAACATACATATAATATTATGTAAATTATTACAATATCATATAGATTAGCTACAAGAATACATATAGATAGTAATCTTTAACCACTTTAAAAGATGTCAATGATTGAACCTATTTAAAAAAAGAGACGGTGCATTCCACAAACGGGATGTTCCAACAGTAGACTATATGTCAAATAATGTTGTAGACTTCACCGGTGCTTGTCATGAATGATAGGTATAAATGTAAGTATTCCGTCGGTGGGCCGTTATTGAGTATATTACCGTATTCAACACATAATCATATTTGATTAAACGAAATATAAATTTTGCAGACGTTCAAGCTAGGCATCACCGAATCTCACAATAAATTAAAAGAATGCCCTGTTTTAATGATGTGTGTGGTCAAGAAAAACAAAACAATATTAGAAGAAAGTTCGTTTTCATCCGTTAAAAATTGCTTATGATTGTGATATCATTGCTCTAATTCAATCATAGTTAAGGACGAAAAATAAATCCAGACATTTCTTCTTATAGGTAATCAACATCTAAACGAATTACTTATGTCGAAAGCTCAACCGACTTCAATGTGTCGAAACTATGCAACATGAAATTTTCATAAGTTACACTTGGATTAATATCATGTATATATATAATATACATAGGTAATCCTACTCATTGGTGTTGAATTTCCATTTTGATGTTTTACGAGACTACTCACGCGTATGAACAGTGCAAATTAAATCAATTTGCATTTGTTAATACCTACATAATATAAAACATAAAATACAATCAAATTGAAAATTAAAGTAATAGGTAAGGCTAAAGTTTTAAGAGAGTAAACGTGTATTGGCTTAAATGTAAGCCAACAGACTTTGAAACAAGGCCCTTCATTTACAAGTAAGCCATCTCTAGGTCAACTCTAACAAGTAATATAATCAATTAATCATTATTTGATATCAAGCTAATTAATTGTAGATTCAGTGAGTACATTCTTCTTTCGAATATGATAATTTAAACTTAAGAATTCTCATTAAGAATGTATAAAGATAGTAATTCAGAGATACTTTTCCCACGAGTCTGTTTGTCCGCAAATACAGTTACATTAGTGCAGCAGCAAGGAACACAATCGATGTGATTATTTAAGATCTTTGTATTCGTGTAGGATGTTATATTTGTGTCTGTTAATACCAACTGTGGCTGGTGCATCCGGTTTATATTTTTGTTGAAAATGTGGGTCTTCACTCATTTAAGAGAAAAAATGGATAGAAAAAAATCTCGTTAAAAAATGACACACGGGCCATGAATAAAATTATTATTGTCGGTTTGTGCCCCAATAAACAATATAGACGTGTGTTTTAGTTTGTGCGACAGAAAGTGTAAGACTAAATGTGAGCTGCTATACCTGCCGCAGATACCAGTGGTGGGCCTGCCGTGGTGGGTGCTAGTCGCGTGCGGTTGCAACTCCGCATTTTTCATCTTTTGCATCAGCTTTTTTTCGACGTTCCGGGTTAGGGGATGCGGGAAAAACGGATCAACCGTTGCTGTAAGACTATATTGTGTTACTCAAAGGGAAGGGTTGATGTGGTGATTCAGTCATATATTCTACAGTATATACTTAATCTTTTTCTTAAAGTGGTAGGCATCTTCTATTGCTAAATTGCATTTATATAATTGGGTGATTTTACAAAGTTGCCGATTTGACTACAAAAATACTTTAAATTAATTTGAATGCAATTAGGAGGCGAGCTCATAATACGAACTTCGCGGTATTCATCTCGCAATGTCCCGGTGTCATGTAAGCTGTCTATAAGAAGTTCACAACACAAGGTTACACTAAATTAAAAAATCTACACATGGCAGATTTCACAGCCAATTTTAATTTATTTTTTGTTTTCTTTCTCATTACCTAATAAAGTCACATGCAAATTGTAGATATCACTTTGAACAGTTAATTTTTAAATAGATGTAGGGGACAAACGACTGAATCGTCACATTAATTAATTTAACGAAATGCATGGGCATTATCATGTAAATAACGCACGAACGTAAACAATTATTCAATATTCAAAATCATACAAATGAGGATGCGATCTATTCGCATGTAAATGGAACAAATATGTTGTCTAGATTTTTAATGAGGGCCTGGCTTTTGGTACTACATATGTGCATTCCCATATATGTTACAAGTCAATTGCACCATGCGTTTTTAAGAAAAAAGGTTAATTAAACAATTTAGAAAGAAAAAACTTTGAAGAGTGAAAGCTTGTTACACGTTTAATCATCCTACAGTCATGTATAATGATTTCTTTTCGTTTTTTTTCATTATGGGTTCTTGCATCTAATATTATTATGTATTTATATTGTATCTACAAAAACAGTTTATACATATATGCATTATACAAATCAGTCGAAAAAAATTACTAGTAAATAAATAAATTCAATTTGTGAGATTCGAAATGAGATAAACTTTTATCTTAACTCAGTTTTGAAATTTTTAACTTAGGACTGATTATCCTTGATCATGCTTTTGTGACAATACTCCAATTCAGATAAAGTCAATCTGAATACAAATAAAGCTGAGAGGAACTAAAACTCATTAGACATAAAAATAAAAATGAATAGGAGTTTTAACACTCTAATTAGCTCTTATTGCAATCCGAAATTCTATCAAATCACAGTGTAAAAGAATTACACATTTAAAAATACTCCTTAATATGCGTGGCTGTTTTTAAACATAATATCATTTTCATATTCTCATATCAACAAAATAAAAACAAATGAGTGAAGATACCACATGAACAGTAAACACAGTGTACCGTCTTGATTCCTCCCTAGAGTTGTAGCCCCATGTTTATCGATATTAATGGCATGTATGTGTTTCTCTTTTTTTCTGTTTTGGCCGCCGTCGCGCGTCGTCCATATATCCGGCGCCACAACGCGGGACCTAACCGCATGACGATCATCATGCGATCATCACACGCCATCATCGCATATCACGGTCTAACACTACAGTTACCGACTATAAACGTCAGCTTGAATCTGATCTCCAACTACGGAGTCGTGTTGGTAACAATGTATCTAGTGGCGAGTTACGTTAACCTCATTATGAAGGGTGGTGTGGGGAAAAACGGCTCCACTGTCGCAGTAAGAGTTTTTGAATTAGCATTGTGCCTATGAATAACACCTAATTTGAGTAAGCGCTGCACCGAGTGTACTAATGTCCACCGCGCTCAGCTCTCGCCTCACGGAGGCCGGCTGCGGCCGAACGATGCCCAATGACTGACTCGTACATTTGTGCTGTACTGTCCAACCCTGTAGTGTTGTGCTGTGTCTACTGTCATGCATGATCGCTCTGCACTATCACTCATCTGCACGTTTCATTCACCAGCTTTGTTTGAGCATGGTTTCGTTGCTTAATTTATTGTTGCATGTTAGTTTTAATGCGGCTAGAATAAATGCTTGTCCCAATTAATTGCCAATAAAAGGGAAATACTAAACCATACAACTTTTTGCAGAAATAATTTTCAAATTTTAATTGGAATATGAAATTGGAACAGGTTGAATTGCATTTTTGTTGATAATATTTATTTTTATTTTTTAACAATCACATAATGTGAAATAAATCATTCTTCATATTTTTTTCTTGAAAACTAAAACACGTATGCTATAAAAAAATACTGAATTAAATTCACACTAAAAATAATCCCTACGAAACTTTCTTCATTGTGTATTATGTAGAGCTCTTAAATATAACTATAAATTTCTGCAGTTTGTTGTTTTTTTTAATAATATAGTGCTATTACTTAAACACTTCAATATCATCCTTTAAAAATGCTTTATGATCATTTTTACCCCATTTGCCCCGCTCGAAAGACCAAGATACACCGTTTGACTTTTCCCAGGGGACAAGCATCTTATCACCTGTGATACCGTTTTCACTGGTGGTGGTGCCGGCGTTCATCATATTCCAGAAGAGTGAATCAAATGTGTATCAACATCATCCGTCGTTGTATATCATGGCGTTCGGCATGGTCGCTGCTAAAGTCACCAATAGACTAGTGGTAAGTTGTAATTGACCTTTACTTTCAACAGAATGTTTAATATGTTTTTGACGACCTCTGTGGCGCGGCGCTGGTACATTCGACTGCCACGCCGGGAGTCGCGGGTTCGATTCCCACTCAGTGTAAATACTTGTATGCGTGAATATGTCTTTTTGCATTGATCTAAATGTTTCTATGTATAATGTGTATGTATCTACAAAAATATGTATCTAAGTAGGTATGTATATCCGTGTTCTAGAGCACACAGTACAAGCCCTGTTTATTTTTAGTCTAGATAGCGATGTGTTATATGTACCAGAATATTATTATTATTATGTATTGTGTTACTTTCTAACTTTTACCCGCGGCTTAACCACGTGAATTTAGTTTTTGTCAAACAATTTACTATCCCTCGGAGTCACTTCTTTCCAAAGGTGCCCAATGTCCTTTTTTGTGACCCTACCGTATGCAAAAATTAATTATAATCGGTTTAGTAGTTACGGCGTGGCAGACCGCATTTATAATATTATATGTAATTAGGATTCGTCAAAGTAAATTTTAACCTTAATTAGAGCGATTAACTTGAATAAAAGGATGTCGATTAGTAAGTAATAAAATTCAAATTAACCTACTTTAGTTCTGAATCTACATCGGAAAAACCACACAACATAACTGTCGTACTCTCGTTCTAGGTATTACAACATTTAAGTTAGTATGGACTCTAGTAGGTAAGAAATAAAGTGCACACTAGTTTAAAAGGCAACGCACGTCCATAACTGTATAATTGATGCAGTGGCTTATGAAACGAATTGCACTGTGTCAAGGTATTAGGTCTTCAGTCTAAGTGAGCGGTATTTGGTGGTAGCCCAGCTTACAGAAATTTATCATTTGTTTGCTGTTGTATTTGAGTCCCTTTTAAAAGTTTAATAGTACTTATACATTGTTCCAATTGTAAACTAAAAAGGTATTTTAGCAATGAGTCTTAATATTAACTACAACAGGGTTGTCACTGAAAACTTATAATTTTAGATTATCAGGTGAGATCCGGGGGTTCCAATTGATCTCTAAAATAGTTGTAATAATGGCTACAATCAAATAGCTCAGTTCACTTTAATGACATAATAGAAAAGGTACTGGACCCACGAAGCTAGTATTTTATTAACTAAAATTTGTAACTTAATTTTTAAATTTGTAATTTATCTAAGGGTTGACCTTAATGGTATAATAGGAAAAAACATTATTAAGAGTAGTGAAAACATCAAAGTTACTTATATGTCGTGGGAGAGCCATGCTTTGGCAAGCAATGCTTGCATTGCTTTTCGCCGAGAGTTAAGTTACCGGAGGCCCTTTACTCTTGAGTTGCAGGTGCCAGTGGGCGGCGGTAGTCATTTACCATCAGGTGACTCGTCTGCTCGTTTGCCCCCTATACTATAAAAAAAATATCTTTATAATTAATAGAATACTGTAAGTGGTAATACAACAACAAAAAATCATAATACAATACACAAATAACCATCTGAAACGGAGAAACAAAGGGATGTTTCAGAAAAAAGAAATAAGGCCATGTGGTGTGGAAACAAATAAAAGAAACAAACTTACTTTATTCTCGTGTGGAAACCCCCACGGGTCGTCACCTCACCGGAGCTAACGGTGAAGTGGTATGTCGGAATCGAACCGACTAAAACCACACGGTGTTCCGTCACAAGTGGGTCTATTGCAAGGGACCCGGAATACCCTAAGAAGGAAGCCTCCGAGAACCACCCTCCACACGGGCTGGGCCGAACAAATTTTACAGGGTCTGGAAATAACAAAACACGAAGCGTGACGCACAGCGTCTTGCCAAGAATTCCAGAAAATACAAATTTGCTATATTGCTGTCCTTAGAGTTTCTTTGCCTGTTCTACTACATTTTGATCTACGAATTAAAACTGGCAACTAGCTTCATGACTGACTTAGTCTGACACTAACAACTCCAGACAATTCAAAAATATGGTTCAATTGAAATAAATGATTCTTATTGTACTAAGTCATAGGCCGTTTTTTTTCTCTTCTGTGGAAACCCCCACGGGTCATCACCTCACCATGGCTATGGGTGAAGTGGTATGTCGGAATCGAACCGACTAAAACCACACGGTGTTCCGTCACAAGTGAGTCTATCGCAAGGGACTCGGGTATACCCTAGAAAGGAAGTCCCCGAGAACTAAGTCATAGGCCTAATAAACATTGTTTCTACATACGTTTCTACAACTTTAATAGACAACTACCTTAATAAGTACGCTGATTGACTATTAGTTTTTGTCAACTATTGCATTTTTCTTTGTAAGATTGTTGTAATATTTTGAGAAAAATAAATGTCTTCAACCGTATAATTCTGATATTTATACTAAACTTGTATGATTTTCTAGGTGGCTCACATGACCAAAAGTGAAATGGATTACTACGACTGGTCCCTCCTGGGGCCTGCCATGCTGTTCCTCAACCAGTATTTCAACAATGCCATCCCGGAGTACTACGTGTTGTGGCTCTGCACGGTATGTTTATACATTGTTCATCAAACACTTGTAAGGCTGTCTATCATATCTTACTAGCCTGTCCACTCTGTTCTACACACGTTTATGGTCACTGCTTCGCTGCTAAGAGTCGTAGCGAGATGTTACATAACCTATAACCTTTCTCAATGAATACTCTATCCAATGTAAAAATATTTTTTCGAATCCGACTGGTAATTTCAAAAATATTAGCGCGTTTAAATATCTATAAAGGCAAGGTCAGGAGATGTGCCTATTATTATTATCGAGAATATCAAAGATTGCCTTAAACAATTTACAAGAAATTAATATTTAAGCCAGACGTCTACTAGGTGCCAAAACCCAGACGGGAGACAATGTTAGGCCGTGACACCTGAAGTTCATGCGACACAGTTGCATACGAAATGCATTGAAGGTAGATTTATTTTAGGGTTCCGTTCTTCAAAAGGAAAAACAGAAACCTTATAGGATCACTTCGTTGCCAGTCTGTCTGTATGTCAAGACCCTTTTTCTTAGGAATACGTGGAGGTTTCAAGAATTGAAATTGAAATTAAGCAGTCCCTTGAAGCTGTAAAAAAATCAAACTTCTAAGTCAACGCAATCAAAAGATACGGTAAACATATAGGTTACTTCCCATTGACCTGGAATCATGAAAGTTAGTGACAAGCAAGGTCCCAGCACAAGTAAAGACAAAAATCCGTAAGTCGCAAATTGTTGTTATATCACACAAAAAATCGTTTACGATTACAAACTTATATTTTGCGCTTGTAAAATAGTGTTACGTATAATGATGAATGGAGGAGTATTTTTAAAACAGCGGCAGAGTTAAGTGCCTTTCGGAGAAAAAGCGGCAATAATCTTCGAGAATCGATTCCCGAGATGGACGAACTATTTACATGCAAGTTTGTTAGGAACCCTCGGTGCGCGAGTCACTTACACTTGTCAGATTTTTTTAAATTTGAAAGCCATTGCGTTGGTTTACCGTGATTTTTCGTTTCTTATTTGCCATTGGATGAATCTTTAGAAAAATCCGGTTGGGTAGTAGACATCGCCAATGATACGTTTATTGAAAGAAAAATTTGGCGCAGACTAACTTGACGTAAAGAATACAATATTTTTAAGCTATTAATACCCTTTTAGGGTTGATATTTGTTTAATATTTATAGGAATACACTGAAGTTATAACTCATTTATTTAAAAAAAAAATCAATAAGGCATTTTACTCTATGAATTTAATGATCAAAAAACATAACATAAACATAGTACAGACAATGGGGAAGCGGAAAATGTTATTTTTAGTTCATAAGTTTAGAAATTAGATTTTATAAATCATATCAAAGTTTTTAGTTTTTTTATCTGTTCTGTATCAGTAAAAATCTAATTAAATTGTAAATTTTTGAATATTTTATTTCTTCTGTGTATTTTACTTAAATAAAATCATAGACAACGGTTTTTGCATAGGCATAAAGTACAAATCTACGCAGAATAAACTCTTTCATGATATTTTTTTTGCAATAAATCCCGAATTTTGTTTTGCCAAATTACAATTCTATGTAGAATGTTAAATGTGTATTATTCTATCTCCATCACTAATCATAAGAATAATAACTCATTTTAATATTGGTAAAATTGCAATATTCTAAGCTTTATGTACCGGCATGACGTCATGACGAACGAGCAACATGGCGTCTAGCGTTTTCATGAATTACCGCGGAACTTGAAAATGTAAAATCTCCACAGCCACTTCTCGATTTAATAAAATTTTAGTAATTTTGTGGTCGTTACTGTTGCCTCAGGGTCTAATTAAAACACTTTTCAAATACTTTTCATTAGTTTGTTTTTCATGTCTGTAACTAAAATTCCAGATATGGGTGTGCGTGGACCTGATCCGGTACTGCGGCCAGATCTGCCTGGAGATCTGCGAGCACCTGAAGATCCGCCTGTTCCGCATCAGTCCCCTGGCGGGCGAGCGGCCCGAGCGGCCCGAGCGCGAGCGCCCCGACCGCAACGGTACGCGCCGCGCCTCCAACAAGCACGCCAAGCGACAGCACTCCGTCCACTCCTAGACCCTCTACTCTCTGTGCTCTGTACTCTCACCCTCTGTGTTACTCACGTTACACTATTATTTCATTTGTAAACTTAGAAAGGTCTTTCCCTCTCATTAGCTGATAATCTTACTGAGATAACGCTACGGAATTCTCGTTGTGGTATTTGAGCCATGAGACTCGCCGTGATGATTTTCTATGATCTTCTATTATTCCCCTTAAAATGTAGTCAGCATGTTTGTCTTGGAGCATACATGAGACGAATGTATGTGCTGTACAAAGAAACGAAAAAAACTTCTTTTACTAACATGTCTCTAAAATTTTAGAACTCTCTAAATTTGAGAGTATTTTAAAATACTTCTGTTTTAAACGAGGCGGTATCGGAAAGTAGTTGCGGTAGAATTGTCTCGCTCTCATACTCAATATTAATTTAAAGAAAATGGTTATATTCTAACTCTCGAATCTAACGATTAGTACGTGTTTTATTCAAGTTTGCTATTGTTATTTTGTTAAATATTCTTAAACTGCAATAATTACGGCATAATTTCTATTTTTTTTTAATATCTAATCAATTAGCAAGTTTGGTAATAGCACTTTACTTTTACCACCACAAAACAGATTATTTTAAATTAAATGATGACGTTGTGCTGTTTACAAAGTTTTGCTAGCAGAAAATAAATTGAACATTAACTTTTATCAATAAAAATAAATCGTCAAATCGTTCCGCGTGTAACGTGAACATTAACTTGGATATTTTCACGAATGCGTTTCTAATGCATTATTCACAAATCATCAGAAAGTGTCGTTCATTAAAGTCCCACACAAAATCGCCCCCAGAACAGTTTCTAGATTTTTCTTATTCGATCAGAAGTAACATTTCATTTTTATTTTATTGGTATGATACGAACTGTCTAGAAAAATAATGCTTTAAGCATATACATACATACATACAACATTGCCACTCACATTATGTTTAATGAAATTATCAGGAAGTGTATCAAGATTAGAGATTTTTTTGGACAGTCCGTGGAACTGAAATGAATGTCATTCTTATCTTAATGTATGTATTACATGTTTTTAGTCAATTAAGTCAAATTGCTGATATTCACCAACACGTCCTCATTAACTCAAGTAACTTTGTCATCTTAGTATTTATTAAATGTAATAGATTTCGTTTATTAAATACAAACCCATTCAATGTACTAAATAAAGCAAGGCCAACGAGATATACATAATAATAAATCTTCTAAATATGAATACGCGAAAAGAAGCCTTTATATCCTTTTTTAAGCAAATTTCACACACAGAGAAATGTAAAATTTTAAATACCTACCTACTTAAAGTTTATACGTAGAAACTAAATTTTTTAAACAATATGTATGTAACATATTTTTTTTAAATTATGCGGAAACAGCTACATCAAGATACACATGTCCAGTATATATGTTGACCTGTCATGGTACGGAAACTATATAATGACGGCTCAACTTATACTGTACCTGAGGAGTTTGATTTATGTTACAAATAGGTCAATTAAATAAAACAAAACATTAAAAATTTAATGAATTTAAGTCAAAATTCTCAGGCAATCTTTAGTATATAAAGACACTAAGATGCCTTTACTATGTCACGTTACGACAGTGAGGGTTAACTAGATCCATCCTTTTCTCTCACACGCCATAACGTAAGAAATAACTGTCATCTTGTGTTTCTTAGTACTGGTAGCCTAGTCTCATTATTTAATTAAACTTTTGTGTTGAGATTAGAGTGTATTCGAGACGTCAGTGTTCATTTGTTCTTGTTATATTGTTATACGTAGTGTTAGTTAATTGTTGGTTCGTGTTATTGTTAGTTTAATTAAAATATAAGCTATTAAAATGTCCTCGTATAATTTCTAAATTTTACTGATCAAAACAGAATGTTGCATGATTCATAGTTCATGTACAGAAGTGTCACTCCGCCAAATCATTTAAATAAATAGCGACTCTTGTTCCGACACAATAAAGTCGCAATTCAGGTAGCACAGCGCTAATTACCTACCTACCTTAGTTTACGTTCGTTATCTCGACTCGTTGGCCTTACTTTAAGTCGTTTACATTTGGAGACTACAATAAAGAAATCTTTAAAAACAGCATACTAAGTTTTTTGTGGTGTTGGCAACGTGCGTGTGCTATTTCATGCTGTTAATGTCCGTAGACGTATGGTGAAATTAATCATTTGACATTAGTTTTGTTACAAGATAAAAAAATACATTTAATATTTTCTAAACGCAAAGCAAGATACTTCAATCAATATTAAATGACACAATAAATAATAAATCATATCGTTATAACTCGGTTCCATTTAAAGATTGAATACGCAAATTTCCATTGCACCTTGTAAGTGTTAGTGCAATAACAAAACGTGAACGTAAGCTTGTGGTATCTCATCTTCATTTCTTCATTTTTTTAACTCCACTAATATCTCTGAGTAAATTCTTTGCGCAATATTCACTTTCTTTAAGACTCCCCCAGGGTCATACTGGGTACTTTCCAGGACCAGCAGTGAAAGTGCAGCTGGAACATAAAAAGGACATATCTGTACGCTTGGGACTAAAGGTGGTGGGGTACTGTTAATAGTTAGCATAATGTTGGTCATTGTTGTAGATGAGGCGCGTTTGGACAAAAGCTTTCACATACTTATAGGGAGCTGCGACCCTTAGGCCAGGATACACGCGCTATAACGTAAGAGTCGGGCTGGAGGTATTGGCTCTGGATTAAATTCACGATGTTGGCAACACTTTATACACTTTTTTTTTTAACAAGTAAAGAATAACACTACTGCGTACAGAAAGCTTGCTCACTGAAGACAAATAAATAGCGACTCTATCAACATCGTAATAAAGTCTATTGTAGCTTGCACGGCAATAATATATGTTACGCGCGGACTCACTTTTAGCGAGGACTTCTCCTGCTTTGAGCAATCGATCTACGACATCGACTCGATCCCGACTTTTGATAAAATTGTAACATGCTATATAAAATGGCACGTGAGTAGCTAAGGTAACCGGGTGAAGTGCAGCACCTCACTGAATGGAAATTAATTATTTAAAAAGTACAAATAACAGGTTTACGTTATTTTCTGCAATAATACTGAAAATATATTGCAAAACGTTAAGTGGATAGGGAATTTGCATCGCTTAATGCATAAAATGACGTAAACACATAAAAATAAACTTAAAAAATTACGAAATAATAAATAATTCTGCATAAAAATTGAAGAAGAAATAACAAAAATAAACCGACTTCTACGAAATTATCCTGAAAAAAATGAACATAAATACCTAATGTTTTATTTACTAAAACCTTCCTGGACATATTACGTGGAATACGTTAGTGAAACATGAAAATTGGTCCATTACTCCTTAAGAAATACATACAGACAGATCAAATACAGAACCTCCTTTTCCTTTTTTTTCGTTTAAAAAGTATATATCTCCTAAGGGCTCTTATTTATGTTAATCGTAATATTAGTTATATTTGTTGAGGTGATGCCATCATCGTTGATTTGTCAGAGAGGTAAAGTCGCGCTGTGTTGCTAGTTAATGCGACTGTTGGCTGTATTATGTAGAGGTGAAAGGTTATATTAGTGTGAACAGTATTTTTATACCACAGGATGTATTTTGTTACCAAATTGCGACCTTTTTTTTTAAGCACACTTTCAGTACTTATTTTAAAAAATACATACAATGTCAACTATTTGCATTTGTTAAGCAAAACGACTTTTGTGTTTGATCAAAATAAATTTAATTTGTTATTGAATAATATTGTGATTTGTTTACTTGCAGCAATGGTGAAAAATAATATGGATATTTCTTTAATCAAACGATTTGCCGGTAGGACTTGTGCATAAGAACATCGACCCTACCCTAATATCGGGATAAAAAGTAGCCAATGCGTTAATCCAGGTCTCCAGCTATCTACATACCAAGTTTCATCGCAATCGGTTCCGTAGTTTTTGCGTGAAAGAGTAACAAACATCCATCCATCCATCCAAACTTTTACATTTATTATATAAGTGGGATTACATTTTCCATATCATAACATACAATACCTTATAGTTGATTAGATTGTTTATGCCCAAAGTCATGGAAATATGCATATTAATATCAACATTTAGTTCCAAGTATTAAATCTCATTACCTATTTTAATCTCTGTTTCTAGCTTCAAACAGAATGCATCCTGGACTAGATTAAAAAAATTCCAGAATATTCGACTTAATGTATTGAAACAGTGTTTTGTGAGATTTTTGCGTGTTTTAGTCCCGCTCATATTGTATAAAAATACTCACTGATATGATAAAAAAATACTTAGAGTAGATCAGTCACGTAGCAGACCAGCTAGAATATATAATACATAATATACATTAAAGATTATAATAATATGTATGTACATAGTTTTATTATAATAACAGGAATGAGTGCAAACATATTGTTACGAGATCTTCACTACTTTTAATATTTTGTTAATTTCTTTTTAAAATTTAACATTGATTAAAAGATTTAGTTAAATTAGTCAAAGTAAAATTAAGCGCTTGTTATTGTATTACTATTTTTATGTCTTAAAGTCTAATTTGCATTGATATTCAATCTAAAAGAAAAGCTAAAAAAAATGTTTCAAACCTTTGAATCCTATCTTCAAATTTGTCCTCTCTTATTGTGTTAGAAAAATTATCTTAACGTATAAATGTAAATGAAATGTTCTACTGATAAGTTTCTATGTCTATCTATACATTCTTCTCTAACTTATTAACCATGGAAAAAGGAGTCTGCTGTTGACTAACATTAATTCTTCTGTCTAGGAACTGACCCCAGAACGACCCATCCTCACCTCCTATTTAATCTATATAAATATAAAATCAACAACTATGTCTAAGTTTCCTTCTAGTTGTACATTGCTTAGTTAAAAAAACATGGCCATCTCAGGATAAGGAATTGTTTTCACACAATTGCCTTTTAAATAACTGAGATAATAAAATAATTCTTGTTTCATACCCATCCACGTGGATACTATCAGTTCAGAACTTACCCTCACTTAATACATAATGATGATTAATTAATATATTTTATTCGACCGATTTCCAAATGAAAGAATTTTTCAATTAGGCAGATATTTTTTTTCACCATGTTCTATCATTTTACTCTACGAGTCAGTACCTCAAGGTCCCATACATTTTGAAATAAAAACAGTATCACTTAGGTTGAAAAGCATTTTTTATCAACTCTAATTTTATTGCCAAAATCAAAAAGAAAAACTCGTTGAAACGCGAAGGTGCAAACTAAAAGTGACGTCATGACTGACGGTTCGTTCTCAGGACAGCTTCTATTCAATAAAATATTCTTCCTAAACATGTAAAAGCTATTTATTTGCTGACGTATGAAGTGCTAAAATCGCTTGCAACTGCTATACAAATGAGAAACACCAACAAAAACGTTGTTATTTCTCATCTAGTCTTAGATAAACTTAATATATTGGTTAGTTGAGATCAAAGGCAAGAGAACACTGCTCAAAAATGTTTAACATTTGAACGTAGCATAACTGGCGCTAAGTGTACATATATAAGTGTTAATGTTACACAACACAAGCCCGCTGTATCATACTGTTATATGTATTTTTTATGTGAAATATAACAAATGTACATTTTGATTGCAATTGTTTTATTAGATCACCTGTTCATTCATAAACAAATGGCATCGCCAAGTCGTTAGTACAACTGGCATCGCCAAGTCGCCAGTACAGGTGGCATCGCCAAGTCATTAGGACAGTTATTAGTACCGATGACATCGCCAAGTCATTAGTACAGATGTATTAAGTTGAAGTTAGCTACAAGTGTGGAAGCTAAGGTCAGTGGAGCTTGTGTTTATTAGTAGAGTAGAATACGAAGTTAGTTGCAAGTAGTTTTTGTTTTATTTATTGCTACATTATTATATTACTTACATTGCTTGCCTGTGTACTGTGTTACTAATATTTGGAATACTAACTAAATGAAAGTAGTAACTTACCGTAACGCCCTTTGATAAAACATGCATCCGACGCGAGCTGGCATCGTTTTAATTTTTTTTTTTGTTTTTTTTTTTTAATAAGTTACTAGTACTTACAATATTTTAAATTTATTCATAAATAGGAATTCACAAAGGACTCAGTCATAATAAATAAGAAAACTATATTTAAACGGGGTAATTGGTATATGGTAATTTGTTGAGGTTTATTCTTGTCTGTTATCATCATTGAGCTTTACATAGTGTAGTGGTGGCCTTAAATGTTTTCATTGTCATTTTTCGGAGCATCAACATCATGAATATGGTGGTAATGGTACTACGTTGTCTCTTGCAACAACAAGGATATCTAGCAAGTTGCCGATCCTGAAGTAACCAAAGATTAGAAGAAAGTATTAAAAGTTGCCATAACTCAAAAATAAGCTTGGTAGCTTGACATAGAAAGGTAAAAGTTCATCAAATGTCAGCCCGTATGGCAATGGGCGAATGGGCCTATAACCATTTGTCTGTAAAACGAGTTACCACTAAAAAAAACAACTGCCATGCCAAAAAAACAAATTACTCGCCATACAGTCGCCATATTGAATTTAAAAGAATAATATAGCCAGTGTGATGTAAGGATTCTAACAATACCCCATACATCTAAATCTGTTCAGACATTTAGAAGTTATGGTGAAATAAAGAAACTCACAAAAATACCTATATGAACCCTGAAAATATTACCCTTTTTTGGGCAGTCGTGTAAAAATAAAATTTTGTGAGTAAAATAGGGTAAAATAAATTAACAGTCCCTATAAAATTTACTGTTTAAGTGTTTGAAAATAAAATACGTTATTATTTTTAACGTAAATCGAATATTAATATATATTGTCGAGTAATCGGTGAACATACATAAAAAAAAATATATAGTAGAACCTCCTCCTTTCTTGAAGTCGGTTAATAAATTAAAAAAAATTGAAATCTAGTAGTTGGTAGTTTGACGTGTAACATGATGACTACCATATCTATGGGTTGAGTACTGTACCTACTCCTGGATAGGCTACTGAGCAGCCTGTGATAAAGTGTTACAGTGTTGGTCACCTTTTCGTATGTCGTTGGATTGTATTGGGTGCGAACAAGCAGTCGGGTCACCTGATGGTAAGTGACTACTTCCGCCCATGGACACCAGCAACTCGAGAGACAGTGCGTTGCCGGCCTTTAAGGTGGGAGTAGAGGGAGGGGAGTTAGAGCCTCCGGTAACCTCACTCACTCGGCGAAACACACGAAGTCGGCCCATACGTGCCGAAGCATGGTTCTCTCACAATGGGACGTGTGATACATGCGTGTGAGTGTGAGTATGTGTGCGTGCGTGCGTGCGTTTTTGTGTGTGTGTGTGTGAATGTTTTGTCATTTAATAAAGAGGATTTCAGTTTTGCATTACGCGTTTCTTATGAATACATACGGTTTGTTACAGATTTGATACCGACGCACCTACTATCTTATTATTAAATTCCTGTAGTAAATAGTCAATTTTGTATTTTTTTTTACAGTGGCCAGTGACAGCGAGAAGTCGGATTTAGAAGATGTTAAACCTCTACTTAGTAATGAAAGTATTAGTTAATCTCGATTTAATTGTATTGTTAATGTTGCCAATTGTATGATGTTAGAACTAAATTAGACTTAACCAATGTTTCCAGGATTTGATTGATATTAAATTAACGGGAGTAATAAACTGGTATAATTTAAAAACATGTTTTTTTTTTATTTTATTTTAAATAGTCAAGTCGACATGACAGTAATTTTATTTAGCCAACTTCATAATAAAATTACCCTAGCAACAAAAAGTACTTACTGCTATAGAGCGAATTTTATTTTGGTGTTACTGATAAATTAAAAAGAGCTCTGGACTTGCCAGAAAAGAGAAGGTTGCCTGCTTCGGTTGGTGGTTGGTGTCGGGTTCTATTTCAAAGTGCCATTGGTCGGTCTTTCTGCTAAGCATTTCTCAGAAGCAACTCTGAATGTTCAAGTTGGCCGTGATACACTCGTGCCGTACATCATGCAGACAGGACCCGATCTCACTCTCTCTCTCCCCCCTTATTCTATGTATATTCAGCAATTGTAGACGCTGTACAGTATATTACGATTCTTAAGGAGTAAACTCCAATAAAGCACAACAAAGCGTTACGCTACGTTAGCTTCTTCTTTTCTTGGTGCCTCAAGCCGCTGAGAAATAATAGAAAATCTGTCGTGTCTCATTTATGACAGTGACTGAAATATAACGCATGTTAATTGATCAAATAAATTATTAATAACAATAATTTGTAATACTACTGAGCTTAAGAAAAAATATATTTAAAATGTCTTTATTTCATATTACACAAAAAAAAATTATATTTTATGTTTAATAAAAAAGTCCCTAAATTTTGGGGTAACCTCTTTGCGCTGGTAGTAAAACCGTCATGCACACAAGCACAAATATTGTACGTAGACACTCGCGTTGGGTCGACGCTCACACACACAGCTTCAAAAAGTGGCTTCAAAGTAAACGGTGAGATTTGTACTGGTCACGGTATCTGAACCTATATATATTATAACCTAAGACGGCCACAATCAAATTCTGCGTTCCAACTCCTTACGGTATTCAAATGAGGTGCTTCCCTCCCAAAGGCATTTTGAACACGAGTAGTGTAGTCTTGCGGAGTCAGTGAACTTTTAAAATCATAAAAAATCATCGCCCTAAAATCTTTTCGCGTTAATTCCATTTTTGCTTCGGACGACGAACTTCAACCTGTGAAAAAAAAACAATTGACACACGATTTCCCGCCAATATTGAAGTGATAACTTCTTATGGGAGGGTAAACCGCTTCGTTGCGCAGTTCTCTCACGCATACGGCAGCCGCCGGTAGGTTTAAGTTATCACTTTTATCGGGCTTCTCGAGACGCACACTTTTTTTTTTTTTAATAAATGGTTAAGTTTTTTAAGTTTAAAAATGAATAACATTCGAAATTCAAACATTTATGAGCGGCCAGGAGCGCAGAACTTTCAGTGTGCCCTATGTATTCAACCTTCCTCAATGAATACTCTATCCAATATAAAAATAATTATTGAAATCTGACTGACAGTTTTATAATTAGCGCGTTTAAACAAACATTGAAACAAAAAACTCTTCAACTTTATTATAATATAGTACTTATAGATAATCGTGTCGTATTATAGTCTTATTGGAATTTGCGAGTGGATCTTGAAACAATGATCACCGTTCAAGTCATACAGTGAACGAAAAAATATGTCACCGTACGTGGTACTATTCTTTAGCCACTTAAGGGTTTCTTGATTTGAGATAAGATTTCCAAATCATCGCTTGCTTTAGGTCAATAATGTCCACTTTCCTGATAATACAGTCTGATAACTGGTACCTAATGGTCCTTTTTTACGGCATAGGTGGCAAACGAGCATTTCAATAGTACCTACCTAGTATTAATACAAGTCTTTACATGGTAAACAAATTAGTCGCAACACCTTCAGCCTTTTAATGATAATTGCGTTGCGTTACAGGCAGTAGGTAAATTGTAGCAACAATAATTTTAAACGTATAATCCTTTTGTTTTATCTGTTACCATGGCAGTATTTAATATACTTGTTGATTTGTTACCAGACCACACTGATTTGTTGATACGGTAAGGAAAAACAGTAAAATAAAGAATATTTCTGGTCAAGGTTTGCGGCATTCTGTAATAAATAGTAGGCGAAAATGTAAATTTAATTTGTACTGTTTCGTACTGTTATTTGCATATTATTTGCGACACCTACTTTTCTAATTTCGTGACACACCTTTTCCTACCTAGGCATTCACATATCAAGTAAATATGTTTTTAAGTTTTATATCTTCTAATGTGAACGCATTATTTTTGATAAGAACATGTTTGACGTCAGGAAACTTGTCGCTTCAGTCCTTCAGTCAGTGTCAGTGTTTTATCATTCATACAGTTCATACTACTTAGTTTGTTTACTAACTTTTTAATGTCATTCAACTCAGTGTGGATAATTAGTGATTATGGAACTTGAGACACGGCCAAGGCGGGAGAATTACGAGAACCTCGACGGAGGTAAGGCAGTTTAAAATATGTTTTTTTCTGTTATATATATATCGCATATGTTAAAAGGCAACAATTATTTTGTTTCCTCCTGTTAACACAAAGGATGTGTCATACTTCGATCTCGCTGTATATTTATAACATTATTTTATGCACAGATAGTATAATTATGTAGCTATAAGTGCGTTGAATCCTGAATCACTACTTAGTTTACAACGTAGGTATAGATAGATAATAAATATATATTTATTTATTTTTATTTTCATACTAAAATGCATTCAAACTAGCACACTGCACGTTAATGTTAAGCGCTCACCTGTCTTTATAATCTAGCAACCATGGTACACGAGTTTCTCCAACAGAAATAGGTATTACGCTGGTAAATTTCGCTTAATCAATTAAGCGACGTCTTCCGAAGGATAAAGTTATTTACTTTACGATGCATAAACATTACTCAATCTCCACTGATTTCCTCTGAACTTTTCAGTTTTTTTTTTAATTTTCCGAAGCTTTTTACATTATTTTTAAAAACTAAAAAGCAACCAACTTCTAATGTAAGCCACTTTCAGCTAAATTCATTGATAATTTACATTGCTTAAGATTAGGCTAGCCTATCGCTTCGTACCTACTTATTTGTTCAGGTTGATATTGACACAGATAGCTAGAGACATCGCATAGTGATTGCCGTCCTCCTCGGACTGATTGATAACGGAGCAAAGATGTGGTTTTTTCTGTGTCTTGAAAAGCTCGAATTAAAGTTACAATATTTTACAATAGATAAAGTTTGTAAACCATATTATGACCCATCTGATGTTTAGCATTTTTAAGGTCCTTGGCTAATAGTTGCTGTTACCTTTGCCTAGAACTAATTAAAACATGAGCAACCCTATATACTTCCACAATGGGAATCCTGTCCCGCTCTCCCGTCCGCCAGAGTTTTACGAGAGGTGTGAAATTACAAGTGTTGAGCTTGTTTATAGTAACCGATAATCGCATACCATTACTATGCTGATAAGAGTTTCCTGAATACAGCAGAAGACCTGATGAACATTTTTGCTGTACGAACGATATGTGTAAGATACACTCGTCGTTGGTAAAGAAACTATGATGCCAAGACAGACTATCATAGAAGTTATAAATGATAAAGTTGTTGTGTTTAGGATGGTTTAAAAAAACCTCCTTGCATTAGAACGTGGTCACAGGAGGGGCAACGAGTCGAGATGTTATGTTAGACTGTAACTGTAACTGTAACGTGTTTGAGTACTAAATAAATAAGTCTTACGGCTAATGAATTCATCCTCTGAACTATCTTCGTCTAACATTTTATTTAACTGTCCGTAGCGACACATCTGAAAAGTCTGTTATCTACTTATCAGAATTTTCTTAAAATGGTATGTATATAGGTACATAAGTATATGCTCAGCTGGAATTCCCGAATAAAGTAAAATACTTAGGTATACCTTCAAGAAAAGCTCCTCCCGAACAAGCAAAGGGAAACAATAATTCCTAGCTAAAAGCATAACCTTCTAGTATCCTAAAGTCTAGTTCCTAGTAGACAAATAAATATTAAATTGTCTTGACATCCTCAAATCCATCCTCCTCCTCCTCTATCCTCTCTTAGCCTCTTCTTATTAGAGCCATGCTTCGGCACGTATGGGCCGGCTCGACCGGCGTGATACCACGGCCTCACAGAAAACCGGCAGTGAACCAATTATTTCATTACTTTTCGCCGTGTGAGTGAGGTTACCGGAGGCCCTAGCCCTTCCCTCCCCCTCTTCCATCCTTCCCCTACTCCCACCTTAAGGCTGATAACGCACTTGTGACTCTTGAGTTGCAGGTGCCCATGAGCGGCGGTAGTCATTTGCCATCAGGTGACCCGTCTGCTCGTTTGCTCGATACGATTTTACAAAAAGCTCGGTCTCCCAGGTACTATAATACATAGGCTGCACTAAAAGTATCGGGAATGGAATATTTCCACTATTCCTATCATATTAAAATCTTTTTAATTGAAAACTCCTTGGTTTTAAAAATCGAATACCATTTATTTATTAAAAAAAAGATTCTAGGTCTTCTCACAAGGTCTTCTCAAACTTGTTTAGTCGTTGAGAAAATGGAATTGACTCGAGAAAATTCAAGGGTGATGATTTATTATGACTTTCGAAGCGGTTTAACACAAAATCAGTGTGTTGACCGGATGCTTTCTGCATTTTGTGATGAAGCCCCATCCAAAACCACAATTTATCGCTGGTTTGCTGAATTTCAACGTGGACGTGTCAAGCTCAGTGATGATCCCCGTTAAGGTCGTCCAAAAAGTGCAGTCACCCAAGAAAACGTTGATGCTGTGCGTAAGCTGATTGAGGAAGATCGACATGTGACATACCGCGAAATTTAGACATTGGCATGAGTCAAATACAAATAATCTTGCATGAACAATTGGGTGTAAAAAAGTTGTTTTCCCGATGGATACCGCATTTGCTCTGTGAAGAGCAAAAAGCGGCTTGCGTTACTTGGTGCGTCAGAACTCTCGAAAGATTCCACGCAGGATCCTCAAACGCTGTATACAACATTGTATCAGGTGACGAATCCTGGATATACGCGTACGAACCCGAAACAAAAAACCAGTCACGAGTTTGGGTGTTCGAAAATGAGTTAAAGCCAACTAAAATTGTTCGTTCACGGAGTGTTGCAAAAAAAATGGTGGCCACGTTTGTCTCCAAAACCGGCCATGTTGCGACTATTCCTCTTGAGGGACAAAGAACGGTTAATGCAGAATGAAATGCTAGCATTTGTTTGCCACAGGTCGTTTCCGAACTCCGTAAAGAGAACTGCAACACAACAATGCGAGTTCTCACACCGCGCACGTCGTCACATCCGCCGTACAGTCCCGACCTAAGCCCTAATGATTTCTATACTTTCCCTAAAATAAAGAATAAATTGCGTGGTCAGAGATTTTCATCACCTGAAGAAGCTGTGGACGCCAACAAAACGGCCATTTTTGAGACCCCAACTTCCGAATGGAATGGTTGCTTCAATGATTGGTTCCATCGTATGGAAAATGTGTCAAATTTCGCGGAGAATAGTTCGAAAAGCAATAAATACATTTTTAAATAGTAATGTTGTGTCACTTCCTTGATTCCCGAAATTTTCAGTGTAGCCCTTGTATAATACGTCAAACCTTGCCTACAAGATCCTGAAATACTGACACATTAATGATACGTTCTCAAGTGGCAGTGCACTGATTAGGCTGGTAAATTATTTATCAATACAGCGCTATCTAAGTTAGTTATAAACACGGCAGATAAAAAAAGAATCGGTAGTTATATACCGATTTATTTTATTGAAAATTTATTATTTATCTATACGTAATACCACCGAATAGATAATTATATTTACCTGCGTATCAATGGATAAAACGTGACTCTTTCAACCACAACAAAACTGCAATAAATGGCGAGGGCTGCCAGACCTTACTTAGTTTCTGTCTTCTTCAAGTGTCGTATTGAGTAGTATTAGTAGTAGCGTCAGACGTAAATAACCATCCACGGTATCATAGACACTTTTATAATAATATTGTGCACTAAATAATGATATAAACTCACTTACATATAAAAATCAGCACTCAGAATTTAAGAGAAATGACAAATGATTTTATGTAACTTTAGCACCTGGTATCTGAAAATTGGCCGACGGCCCAAGCTAGCAGGTATGCATGCACCTTCACGTAATACTACTTCCTCCATACGACACATTTTGTTCCTCAAAAAATAAGTAAGGTTTGCTGGCTCTGGGATCTTCCTTTATATATATATTAAACGTATCACAGTTCACTAGAACTCATTGTGCTATGTTCTCTCGATGGTGACTGATAATGTCAAGCTATAAAACATGGCACGTGAGTAGCAGACGGTACCACACTGAATGAAGCCTGCTTATTCCGGTCTGATTGCATTGTTAAGCATATCCTACTATGTTAATTTTTTAGGTTTACCTTCCTGACGTGCATATCTATCAGTTACTCTATTGGCAAAGCCCCTGCTATAGAGGAATAAACAGAACGGGAACACCCTGTTAAAAAAAAATGTAATAAAACAAGTAGGTACAGTCAATCAATTAGTATATTGTAGTCCACACCCGGACATATAGTCCTCTCCAGCGGCGGAATTACATATTTGCCGCCCCTACCGGTCGGCCTATCTAATTCGATACCCCAGACAAGACTCGACAAGACATAAAAAATAATGTAGGCCCCAAATTTGCCGCCCCTAAAATCTGCCGCCCTAGGCTTCAGCCTACTCAGCCTACTGGTAAATCCGCCACTGGTCCTCTCCCAATGTATCGATTCCGCATCCAGTCCATCCCAGCTACCTTCCCCAGGTCGGCGGTCCATCTGGCTGGGAGGCTTCCTACCTTCTGTTTACCGATTCGCGGTCTCCACTCTAAGACCCATTTGCTCCAACGGCCATCGGTCCTTCGGCATACGTCGCCAGCCCATTGCCACTTAAGCGTGCTTATTCTGCGAGCTATTTCGGTAAGTTTAGTTCTTTATCGGATGACCTCATTACGAATTGTATCCTTCAAAGAGACTCCAAGCATAGCTCGCTCCATGGCCCGCTGCGCGACTTTTAGTTCGCGGACTATCCCCACCGTTACTCAGTACCTAACTTCTACTTGCTTTTTATGGAAATTTATTTCAATGTTTCACTTTTCTTTTCGTACGTAACATCTATTGCGATGGGCCGAATTCCAGTCTATAACACATCATATTTTCTCTTGGAACTGTCTTATATTACTACCTACACACCGAGCTTTATCGTGTTTCGACACGAGTTTAGACAAAGTTAACCCCATTAAAGTCGCCATGCGGAACGTGTTCATCCGAAAGAAAGTGGAGTAATGTGTCATATTAGTTCAACAAGTTTGATTACAGGTAAGTATACACGATAAGATAAACATGTCATAGAACTTTGTTAGGACAACCCGTGGGAACTGATTGTTTATTATGAAAGTAAACATTCCAGTTAAGCATTGTAATATAAATATAATTTAGACATTTAAAGATTTCGACTCTCGTTAGCAACTAGTTGCGTATGAAGGAAAAAGATCTCAAAAGGTTTGCTGGAAGGAAACTTGCAGGAGACCTTAATTTCTGCTGTTTAGGGTAAGCTCTTCTGCAATTTTTTTTCAGCTAACCCTTTGGGTTAGGCTCACCTCGGTACAAAGCACATACCATATTCTTAGCATTTAATACATGTTTAGGTGTTATAAAAAATACATGACTATAAAAAAAGCTGAACAAGTGTGAGTCTGACTCGCGCACCGAGGGTTCCGTATTTAAATAAACTTGTATGTTTATAGTACGTCCATTTCGGGGTCCATCAATTCCCGATAATTTTTCCAAACTTTTCAGAAAGACAAACTTAACTTTGCTTTGCTAAAAATATTCTCCCATACATCGATCTTACGACAAACTCAACTTGCAAACCGCTTAATATAACTTTGTAATCACAAAAACTATTTTTAGTATTCCGTTCCTCAAAAGGAAAAAATAAACTCTTATAAGATCACTTTGTTGGCCGTCTGTCATGCGTCCCATTATCCCATAAAAAGGGTCTTGACAGACACAGACAAACGGACAACAAAGTGATCCTATTTTTCCTAGACGTGTATCACACACAGTTGGCAAGAGCGAATCGGAGCTGATCGACGATCGCAGCTTAGCACATAAAACAGAGCTGACCGACACAAAGACATGACATTTACGATCCGAACTTACAACATACATCGCTATCTGGTAAATCTCTAAATCATTGAGCTTGCCGGGCCAGTTGTATAAACGCATTGTCATTGTATATCTTGTATAGATTTATTGGCGGAATATTAAAAAACTAATGTCTAAAAACACCTATTATGTGGGTATCATAGATTATATAAATCTAAGATGTTATCAAAATCAAAATGATTTATTTCAAGTAAACCCCTTGTAGGTATTTTTGAATTGTCAGGAGGAGTCAGTCAGTATAAGTAGGTCGTGAAGCTAGTTGCCTGTTCCAAAACGTAGATCCTATGGAGAAGAACAGGCAAGAAACTCCAAGGAGACATGACTATAAGTCTCCAACATGTTTTTTTTTTGCAAAGTTATTTGTTACATTGCTTATAAGCGCAATTTAATGCGAGGACAATGTAACATAAATTAATATTGTTCTAAAATGGAAAAGAAAATCACAGAGCTGCTAGGCAACATAGAAAATTAACATAATACTTGTGACTACACAGTTCTCACATGTACAATTATTTTTTTTTTAAATAACAAAAAGTAAAAAGCGTATCATAACTACAATGTCAACAGTGTATAAAATAACACTAATGTTGTATAAAATTTACAATGTCAATAATATAAATAATTAAAATATCAATAAATCTCATTGACAGTGTGACTGTGGAGCAGGACCGGTATTTTGCCAAGCATTTTTATCATCTAAATAATGATCTAGTTTATAATATGCTCGTTTACATAGCGTGCGTTTTACACAAGTTTTAAATTTCTTCTCACTTATTTGAAGAATATTATCAGGTATTTTATTATGGAATTTAACGCAGTACCCCATAAAGATGTTTGCACTTTTGCTAACCTAAATTTTGGTTGAACTAGTTTGTGTCCATCTCTAGTAAGATAATTATGTCTTTCACGCTGTTTTGTAAAGAGATGAAGATTTTTTCTAACATACATGATGTTTTCATAAATATATTGACAAGGCACCGTCAGCATATTAATTTCCTTAAATAGATCCTTAGTTAGTTCCGTAGTTATCTTAGTATATTGGTATTACTATTGGTATAGGGCTCTGTTTCTGCATTTAGACTCATAGGTGGTCCATTGTGCGTTCGGATAAGCTGACTATTTGAGCCAGCTTCCTTCCTTCCAGGAGCACAGAAGCCTCCTGGGGCGTTCACAGGCTTCTAGGACCGACCTCGCTCCCGCGAGGATACTTGCCCGTTGTGTGGCCACGGCCTCGCACTCCAGGAGAACGTGGGAGGCCGTTTCCTCCGCGTTGAGCTTCTGCATAAAGGACTGTCTGTCGCACTGATGGTGAATAGGCGCCGGTTCAGGGCCAAGTGGCCCGTAATGGTTCCTACAACTATTCTGTTGTCAAGTCAGTTAAGACTGAGCAGTCTTAGTATAGGTACATACATACATACACTCATGCCTGCACCTCCATAGGGGTAGGCAGAGACGTTTTAAACACCCACATTACGCCAACTATAATTTGATCAAACTCACGTTATAGGAGGCACGCCTATTGACGTCAAGCGGGCACTTAAGGAATTAAATATAAAATACAATGAAGGGAAGGAAAATAATATTGCTTATACAGAAGGATCGGGGAGGTTAGGCAGGCTATTATCGGCTGAGGAGCCTGGGGAGGAGGAGGAGAAAACTGAGCTGAGAGAGTTTGTTTTTTTTTGGTTTAACAACTCTTAAAGAAAGTTATAGGCTATATAACATCACGGTACAGCCCTTAGAAGCGGAACACTGACTATAAACGCAGGAGAAGCTTTGAAACTTTATCCAAAGCAAAATTATAGTATACCTAACCCACTTTAAATAAAGTTCGGATTGACAATTAATGTCAGATAACCTATTAGGTAGGTACATACATTGTCATATTACATTATGTAATGTCATGTATTATTTTTCAGACAGGTCAACACTGGACTACAGGTGGCCTAGATGGACTCGATTGATAAACTCAATATCAGTTTATAGAAAACTACGTAGCGGATATCGCTACATACAACATTCTACGAACCCCTGGAGAACCTTCCGTAAGTCTTATCTATGATAATTGTAATTTTATTGGTGTCATCTTTTATATCTGTTATTTGCTAAAAAGTACCTAGAGACGAACCCCAGACCAAGACAAGTTAGGTTATGAAATTCACCTTAAATTGTGCCTTCCGTTGAAGACAAATGCCACGATGTTATGTACCGTGATTACTATGCTAACAATTGTCACCTGCGGTATTTCCGGACCGATACGACCTTCAAACCTTCAAGAAAAGAGCGTACTAGTGGTTGGGGATCTTGACTGCAGAGCCAGAGGTCGTGGGTTCGATACCCACCCAGGACAAATAATTGTGTGACGAGCACGATCATTTATTCTGCTTCTGGATGTAATTTATCTATGATATGTATGTATTTAGTATGTAAGTATAAATATGTTTATGAACAGTCTGGTTATAATAGAGGCTCTGCCTAGTTTGAAATCAGACGGCGGTGTATGATATGTCTCAAGTTATTATAGTTTGAGAAGCAAAACCGTCCTGTGGTTACATCTAGCTTAATTGTAGCAGTTCTGAAGATCTTATAAAGAAGAAAGAAGTGATCTCAATTGTTATCTTTGGTTTTACTTCTCTGTATTAACAATGAAATATCATTATTCTTAGTATCTAGACATCAGATGTTTACTCACAGCACTCGGAATGTGGCTGAAATTATTAGATTTAACGGGACCTTGAAAAACTAACTGAATAAAGCGAGACTTCGCCATGTCATCAAAGATCTTCCAGCCTATTTGAGCGTTTTTTGATTCTATTAGATTTAAAACAGAACTCTTAAAATGTTGATCTCGGTAATTTGATGTGTAGTCATATAACAGGCGTGAAACGCATCAATCATATTTAACAAACTAAACCAAACAATTACTGATATATTGATGAAAATATTTACCTAATTAAATAGCGATTTAGCCACAAGAAACATTAAGTGGTGATCTATAACCTACCCGTATTGTGTTATGTTCCACAATAAATGTCGGTAGGCCGTGAAAACCCGAAAATGAATTAGTGTTGCCAGTCTATTCAATCCGGCAAATTGGACATATAGTAGGTCGCGAAACGTTTTAAAAATAGGCGAGGCGAACTCGTTACTGAGCGACTATTAATCAAAAGGCACTCCTCACTCGCCGCTCGCCGGCTTTACAAAAGTTCATCAAATTTTCTGCTGGGACCATTTGATTTTTTGTAAATAATACGCGAGGTTAGCTATTCTTAGCTTTTTATGGCTGTCTTATTTCACTATTGGTACTTTTATTTTTAAATTACGTACAGTTAGGGCCAGGGTGTTAATAGTAATAGGACAACCAGTGTGAACCACTCAAGATCTTTTCTTATAAGTAGGTTAATTAGGACCACGGTGAGGGTTTAGGAAATAGCGTTTTGACCTTGATACAGTAGACCTAACCGCAGGTTCTTGTTTAGATTGGATATAATCACAGTAATTTGACATTCACTACTAAACATATAAGAAGGCCTCCCCTAAAAGAATTACAATTTCTTTAAAATTACATAGTGTCACAGAATAGGTATAGAGTGCCAGTGAATATTTTATATTATAATTGACAGCGTGATGGAAAGGGTGTGTTCCAAAGACCGCTGTTTACTACTGTGCAGGAAGCTTTTAGTGTGTTCAATATGAAACTGAAGCTAACATAAAGCAATCGAATCGACGTTGCGCGATTTTTTTTAATAATATTTGGACTAACACACTTCAAACCACTAAAGTTAGAAAATAATAACGTAGCAAACAGTGTTGTCGTTGGTACAAGGTATTTTTAAAATAAACCACGATGAAGATTTTGTTAAAATATTCACGCCATAACTTGAAAACGACTTAACCGATATCATTTATATTTTTTTTTAGAAATGACAATCATTTTTATCACTTGTTCGCTGCGAAAGTTGCTGTACATTTGTAGGGTATTAAGAAGGATCTGTGTAGGGTATTAACTTTTAAATATCTTTTTATTTTGTAAGTCTGCCACCAAATATATAAATATACTAGCTGTCCCGTGCAACTTCGTCTGCATTAGTAAATTTTCCTATCTATCCCTATCGCAGCGCCATCTACCGGGCCCAATTGTAAATCTAAACCATTCTCGAATCCACGTGAAGACACAAAAAATTTCATTAAAATCAGTCATTATTCCTGTAACCCTATCGCAGTGCCATCTACCGGGTCCAATTATAAATCTAAATCATTCTCGAATTCACTTGAAGATACACAAAAAAATTCATTAAAATCGGTCATTATTCCTGTAACCCTATCGCAGCGCCATCTACCGGGACCAATTGTAAATCTAAACCAATCTCGAATCCTCCTGAAGACACAAAAAAATTCATTAAAATCTGTCCAGCCGTTTAGGAGGAGTTCAGTCACATACACACGTACAGAAGAAATATATATATACTGCATTTACACTTCAGTCTAAGTAACACGTGGCCGGTTATGCTAACACCAAAAATTTAAAAAGTAGAAACAATTTAATTTCACGGTATTTCGTTTACTACAAAATTAATTTAACTTATACTTTAGCCTCAACAACACGTGGTGGTTATGCTATTAAATTGTAGCTTATATGAAACATTTGTAGATTTAACATAGCAGCGCCATCTATTGATTACTTACTCAATCCAGTCAACAGATATCGCCATCTGTTAAAATCGTTTGGAGTTAACAGATAATTGTGACTGTCAAATTATAACAGACAAATAATTAGCAATAAATTAAAATTGCGACTATAATTTGAGATTTAAACTATCCTATCTCTCAAGTTGGATCAAACTGCACATGGTGTGCGAATTTTATTATAATCGGTTAAGTGGTTTAGGAGTCCATTGAGGACAAACATTGTGACACGAGATTTATATATATTAAGATTTTATTATAATCGGTTAAGTGGTTTAGGAGTCCATTGAGGACAAACATTGTGACACGAGATTTATATATATTAAGATGTTCGGAAGCTAGCCGAAAGCTCAGCGTATTACCTAAAATCTAATAATAACTAAACTAAAATCTGTATCACTAGGTACAATCAATAGGGTTACCGACGATTCTTTACAAATGGTATAAATTTAAAGAACATGGTCTATATTAACTATAAAAAATACTTTTATTTTTATTATTGTCCTTACAGAAAAAACATTTTTTTATTTTTTATTCATATTTTAAATTCCATGCCAACATGGACGTTCGCCATTTGCTGACGTCAGTCTTCAGTACTTTGACGGAACAGAAGTCACTAAATAAACTTTCATCATCGTTTTTAATTGAATTATTCACCACCCTCCAAAGTTTATATGAAAAAATCGATAAACCTTTTGAGAGCCCATTTAGTCCATTAATCCGCAGAGTTAACTAAGGAGCCACAAATTGACACAATACAGGTAGTATAAAATTAAATATCTACGCGTTCTTTGCGTGAACGAAGTGTCGTCCAGTAGACACGAGGTCGTGTGCCAGCCGAGCAGTCAGCACGCGAGGGAGCCGCACCCAATATGGCAGATTAGAGTTTTATTCTCTTCACTTATCTGTATAGATACTATAAACCTAGATTGTTTGTTACTACTGAAATGTACTATAAAATTATATAGCTCGTTCCCATATTTATCATTCATTTAGTTTCATAAGAGAGTCTACTTACCTACCACATGTAATTTAGTTTACTAGGAAATAATAACGAGATACTGAGATTTAAAATAGTACACAACACAATAGGATAGGATAATTTTCCCAATAAGAAACACTAACAAGAGAGCTTCTTACGTAAATTCCTGCACAAAAGACATTTCCTCTAGTCGAGAGTGCAGGAAATATCCTTATTCCTTACAGTGTCATTGTAAATGTCGGCTAAGTGCCTAGAGTTTCATTGGTTTCTTAATGTTGGTAATACCACGTGTAGGCCACGAGGTTCTTCACGTTACAGTGTATGCCACGGGTGTTGCAAGCGCATGAAGGTGAAAAAGCGTTAGCACATCTATTAAATTGATGTGTAATCACCATATAATTATAAGTATATTGGTCTGATAGAAGCTGAGATTAAATTGTTCAAACCAAAAAATAGCTTTACAGTTTTATAATAAACAAATAAATAATATGTATCAACAGTATTATATTTACTACAAAGTAATGTTGATGGAATAGAACCTTTCCGCAACACAAATATCCTATAAACAAGGTGTTACGGAAAGGTGTGGTCATATTTTAGGGTCGTATTGTAGGTTCCGTGAACAACGTGAAGTGCTAACAATTTTATGAAAATTCATAATTTTTAATACAGAATTCCTATTTTTAAACTGGAAAATTAACCCTGAAAATTGACCGATAAAACTAATATTTCGTATGAGACAGGGCTGACATGAATGAATCTATAGGTAAGTATTTAATACCAAGGAGGTTGTCAATGTCCGCACAAACCTGTATCTCTGATTAAAAGTGTAAAAATTGGGACTTTGGGAGGATATTAAAGAAAAATTGCATTGTTCCTATTGAAATGATATTGCTTATAGTCTTATAGAGAGGGATTCATAGTCGCATTCGTGTGACTACAACTGACTGTGGCCGGAAGGTCCGAGGACTTTAATATTGCATAAATTCATGTGAAACAAATGCGGAACCGCAAGAAAGACGCGACAAAAAGGGCGAAGGTGTAACCGGCGTCTGAGCAGGATCGCGTGAAACCACATGGGAAAGAGATAGAATCATAATAAAATCTACACCTATATATAATCTAAGATCTACACATTATCAGGCTCTTTCGCTTAGCGTACAACGAACAAGTCATGCTTACGTGACGATGTAACGATATTCCCGAGACATAAAAAACAAAATACATTTCAGAAGTAACGTGACATCACTGCTTTATAAATATGTATAGTATAACATTATATTTAACTATTTCGAGGAATGTCATTGCGTGATGTGGTGTGCCAACCCTGCTGCAGAGAGAAGAGTCCATTACATTAATCACTTTAAGCCTAATTTAAATATTACGTAATAAAGGTGGACAATAAACGCAAAACCACCACTAAAAATATTGTACAGTATGCGACATTTTCACAAATAATAATATATTTTATTTACTATGTACGTAGTTATTCACATAGATAGCTATTAAGTATTTGAATCGGGGTAATGGTATAACTACCTATAAGGAACGTACCCATATTTTTTACTGTTTTTTATACCCCTCCCCCCGCATTTTTTGCCGACAGAAAGTTAAAAAGCGCTAAACGCTTGCTTGTTGCCACCTGTGAGTCTGTGAGTTTAAAAAGCGCTAAACGCTGCGCGCCATATTTGAATATAGCTCGAAAAAGCACAAGATTTCCTTAGAGGATATTGACTTCGCGAAGAAAACCTAAGCCCTCGCCCTCCGCCCCTGTGACCAAGCCTGTGGTGTGGTATATGGGCCTGTGGTATCTTGAAGACCCCCCTCCCCCCCAGAACGAGTCACGTAGTATGGGTACGTTCCCTTACCATGTCAAGTTTAGTGCAGTTTTTTCAACCTAATGAGGTTAAAGAAACACTACATGGATGACCTTTTCTTTTTATCTGGCTCATGTCATTAATCCTCAGTCTTCCCCTTCCTCGCTTCCCGTCTATGGAAAACTGCAGTAAGTCCCCATGACATGGAATGCCTCTTCACATGCCCTAAATAATTTTTCCTCTTCGGTTTTGTAGGGTCTTTAATAAACCCCTTTCTTTCTGTACTTGTCTTAGTGTTTTATTGTTTCTGACCTTCTCTATTTGATGCTCTCTGTTAAACTTACAGTTGTTTGGGGAAGTCGTTGCAGCTTCCGCCTAAAGTTTATCAGGGGGCTGTTCTATCTCTAGCTGTTCTATCTGGGTTTGTCTCTCTCATTGGAAAGGGTACAGTGCATCAAAGGAAGGAAACGCATGAGTTCACCGTCTCTTACATTCCTCCCACACCTCATTTTGAATCTTTTCAGTCTCTTTGTATCCGTCATTGTAGGATAGAAAATCCCAGAGACACACATCTCAATAAATATTTCGTGAATCGGTAGATACCGATTGACGAAATATTTACTGAGGTGTAAAAGGTTGTAAAAGGTGACGAGTGAGTTGATGTATAATGTCTTATGTTATTTCTATTAATCGCTTTTACACAAAGCAGGATTCCCGGTAATGAAGTATTTGTGCCAAACCACAATCGCAGTCGTGGAGCTCCGGGAATTGTGTCAATAGGGAACTTATAGTGTTCAGTAAAATGGTGCTCGTATTTTTCAAATGTCAGCTGGTAAATACCAAGGGCGGTTGGGAACAACCGTTTTTATTATTTTGCAAAGGCCACCAGTTCTTCCAAGCATACTTTTGTATACCTTACTTTTAGATATCATATAATCTTATGTGCTATTCATTTAAGTGGTTCTTTAAGTACCTAATAGTAGAAACGGATATCATTATCAATTCGGTACAAACCATTCCAGCTTTTTTAAATTAAGTTAGCTTCTATATAAAATCATGTTAAACTAGTATTTGAGCTCATTTCCTCCTTCCCAGGGTTAAATGCTAAACAAGAACTGGTAATTTTAAGGAAAAATTTTGCATACATAATATAAACACTGTTACGTCATAATACAATAATTGACTCTCAAGTCAAATCAGTGTCTCTTTCGCGTTAACGCGAGCACTAGGTATTACACACCTTTGAATTGCCTATCGTCTCGACCAGGTTGCACAGGCTGTGGTCACAGGCTGACTGGCTCAGTAGTACACGCACGCCCTCCGTCGTCGAGTCCGTAGTCTAGCTCTTCGTCTACCAGCACATTTTCGATATTTTCCTTTCGCCAAGTGCCGTCACATACCACACTAACAGTGCAGCAGTGTCCCTATACTCCCTATTCTGTAAGCAGACTGATGTGTCCATATTCTGGTATTTAAGTTTATATATACAGGCGCATCCAATTGGCAATTCAAATGTAAATAATACCCATTAATCGCGTTAATTAACGTTTAAATAATTATGTAAACGGAAAATAGATTTGTTAAAATGCAAGGAATTAGAAAGTAAACTATAAATGAGTTCTGGTGCCTTCTCATTTACCATAGATTTTGCCTGTTTTTGCCATTTTGTCTCCCGGTTCGTTATCAACGCAGGAGACAAAAGAAGCCCGAGAGGCAGAGCGCAGTGTTCCGCGCGCGCTTCTCAGAGGAGTGCGACCGAGGGGTGGCGGTCGCACCGGGTGACGGGACCCGTTTTGGGTGAGACGGGTCAATGCCTGTCGGGGGTTGCGGAAGAATGCAATGGCGATTCTCGCTCCCCCGATCATGGGCAAGCAGTGGAACACCGGGGTGGTTTTTAGTCGGTAAGAGTCCGACAGACCCCTTCAGCCCCCCCCCAAGGGCGGAGGACATCCATGAGGATCTTCCACCTCGTTACAAAAAAAAAAAAAAAAAGGAGACAAAAGAAACGAAAGTGTACTTCAGAAACGTCAGGCAATTCAAAGGTACCTATGTAATACCCATAATGTGATTGAGATATTTCCCGTATCTATATATAAATATAAAGTCTACTTCATTAACTATTTCTGATCTTTATGTTTCTATCTCCTAAAATGTTTGTAACTCCTACAATAATAACTCCTAAAAGCATTGCGGGTACCAAGACAATCTAACTTTTCGTAAGACTTGCCGAGTGCCGGGTATTTTCATGAGACAGTCGAAAAGAGCCTGGGATTAAAAATATCGATACTGTGGTTAAAAAACTAAATTATTCGATTCTCTTAAAAATATTACGTAGGGACGTGCCATAAAAAAACCTTAGGTAAACCAAGGGAGACCTGAAGTAAGAATTTTTTTATTTACTACCTACTACCGATATAATGACTGCCATGAGCCTATTAGTTTATAACTCATAACATTATCATAACGTATGTTTCCCGGGCGTGGTTAAAGGCTACCAGTTCATCGCGCCCTTCCCTAATTACACACGCAATCATACTCAAATTGATCATAAGTACGGTAAAGGCCGGTCTGTAAATCTGTATTATTTGCATTCTGCTCTATATTCATATGATATGTTATGTGTATGACATTCATATTTGGCGCACGGAGGAGTATAAAATGTTGAATACCTAAATTTTACACGGAGAAGTTAAGTGTACTTAGTAGCTAAAATTTTTTAACAATATGTGATATACCAGTGAATAACATAGAGCGCTAACAATTATAAGAAAATTCGTGATTTTTCATACAGAAATCTTATTTTGAAACTGACTAATTGAACTTAAAAACCGGATAAGTACGAGCCTAACTCGCGCACCAAGTGTTCCGTAAGCAAACAAACTAGTAGATATGTAGAAAGATAGTACGTCCATCTCGGGAATCAATTTTCGAAGATTTTTGACAAATAAACAAACAAACTTAATTCTGTGGTTAAAAATACTCTCTCATACAATTGTTTATGAATATGTTTTGAATTTTTTTTTTATAAACTCAACTTTCCAACCACAAAATATAAGTTTGTAATCACAAAAACTATTTTTTATGTGATATAACAACAAATTAACGACCTTCGGATTTTTTCCTTTACTTGTACTGTAAGTTTCTTACTAAATTTCATGATCAATAGTAAGTAGAACGTGATTTACCTGTGAAATGTTTAAATTTGGTCAAATCTAAGGGTTAAATAGCCGTATCTTTTGGTTGCGTTAATTTAGAAGCTTGATTTTTTTGCAGCTTCAAGGGACCGCAGATAAAGTATTTGATATTAATTTCAACTTGATGCGTCCACGGGTTCCTAAGAAAAGGAGTCTTGACAGGCAGACAGACAGACGGACCGCCAACAAAGCGATCCTATAATGACTCCTTTTTTCCTTTTGAGAGACGGAACAATTAAAATTGACAGAGATACCTTATATTTTGTAAGAGGGGAGGCTTGGGATTTTTCGGAAGATCGGAATTGCATTTAGAAATAAAAAAACAAAATCGTTGAATTTAACACGAAAATTCATAATTATGTTGCTTAAAAATGTGCCCCTATAGCAAGAAAAGCATTTAGAAGAAAAAAAAATCTAAAAATATTTTTTTTTTTCAAAATCTATTGTTTTTAAATCTCAATTAACTATTTATCGTCTACATATAACGCCTCTAAAATTTGACCATACCTTTCTGTAACATACTGTATATCAAAAAAACTGTTGAGCTCTGCCTCTGCTCTGACAAAGTTTTTACAAAATGTACATTTTGTCTAAAGCTCAGGCTATTCAGGTTAGAACTATTCAATGGCACTTAGTAAAGATTATTATGCATTCTAACCATAAATGGAATGCATGCATTTACAATACCTTCATACCTGACACATACCTTACACTACACGTGTCAGGCAAGTGTAGGCGATGCTCTCTGTTCCCCGGAGTGAAAGCAATTAAGATATTAGCTGGTACTTTAAGCAATTTGATAAAGTAAATGATAGTTGCATGTGGACTAAGTGTTTAGGCAGAGGTATTCGGCATAGCTGCGAGATAGATTATTTGTACAATCTGTATGATTTGATAGTGCATGTGTCATTTTAGGATCGTTATGTGTATTCGATCCCACTAATATTATAAATGCGAAAGTTTGGATGTATGAATGGATGGATGGATGGATGTTTGTTTGTTACTCTTTCACGCAAAAACCACTGAACCGATTGCGATGAAACTTAGTATGTAGATAGCTGGAGACCTGGATTAACACATAGGCTACTTTTTATCCCGATATTCTCACGGGATCGGGACTTACACGGGTGAAACCGCGGGGCGCTGCTAGTTTATTCATAAAAAAAATAAAACGTTTTAGTCCTTGTATCTTTTATTTCTTTTGTATATTAACACAATCATGTCAAACAAGGCCGTCGAGGGCTGAACACAGATTAACTAGAGTGTGTTCAGTCAAGTAATAGAGGGATTAGCCTCTGACGGTGTAATATCATTTTGTAATCCTTTAACAAAGGACGTTCTTTAAGCACGATTGGGAAAGAATGTGTTTACTTGTCCTTTGTTAATGCCTTTTTACAGTTGGATTATATTATTGCTTTAGCCACAGATAACATAATACTACACTAGTACTTTAGCTATACATTGCTTGCCCTAGTACCTAGTAGTAGTTTAATCTTCCATTTCAAGACCAACCTTGCTCAAACCTACACTCGCTTGTGAACCACGATTCTTTATGGCATCTTTAGGTAATAGAGTGATCAAGGTTACCTAGTCAATTCATTATGAGTATGCAATAAAATATACGTTTTACTTCGAACTGTGTTTATTTGCGACTGTTTCTTAATCGACGGCGCAGCCACCTCTACACACATACATACCTACATACATACATTTATGTTTACGCCGTACACACACATACAAAACTATATTCTATTGTGTCCCTACAGCATCCCTGGTCAGATGTAATAGTTAAAGATGGTTAATTTAAAGTTTAAACTCATCATCATACCGTGAAAAATAAGTACCTACGTGTACATCCTACCTCATACCTACTACTACAAAAAGGTAGTTTAGGCGGTAGCTGACGCTGAGTAACAAGAAAATTAAAAAGCAAACTGTTTTCAGACCTATCTTATTGATCAGTAGATTTTAAAGTACATATTTATAGAATATTACAGTCAATCTTATAACCTAATCTGCCTGGCCCGATAGCATAACAATGTAATGAATACCGCCATTTACATGTCGCCCTGGGCAAACGCAGCCTGTCCGCATTCACAGTAAAAATTTTATTGGAATTTCGCGCATTTGTACTGACAAACATTCATTGGCCACGCTTTGAATTAAATGGTCAATTCAGTAACATGCCTAATAAAGTAAAAAGACAATAGAGCTTTAATAAACGTTGTCTATTTAGATCCTTTATTCAGGATAATCATTGTTTATTTCCTTATAGTGACAAACAGAGGTATGGTGAGAAAGTGCTTCGTGTTTTAGGAAAAATCAATGAGTTATTAAAATAACATACCTAATTAAAAAAGTTAAAATAAACATAAAACGACGAAAACGAAATGAACACTAAAAACGACTTACAAATCCCATCAACGAATAGAAAAGAGCTGATGATCTTGAACGGCTTCACAGATTTTCTTGAATTAGGTATAGCAACAAAAAACTAAAACAAAATCGGTCCATCCGTTTACGAGCTATGATGCCATAGACACACACACAAATACTCAGATACGCATGTTAAACTTATAAGAACCCTCGTTTTTACGTCGAGGGTTAAAAAAAACCGTAAAATAGGGAATTAATCTCTGATTTAATAGCTTCTGCGTTAACTATGTACCGTCCTAAATCCAGTTGTTCCCAAATTCAGGTTTATTTCAGGTATCTAATTATTTATAGAGAACGACGACACCTTTATAAAACACGTTCTACATAATAATGTAGTGAAGACGTGAGGCAGGGCGGTGCGGCGCGAGCGGTGGTCCGGTCGCGGCAAAGGTGTCCGGAAACAGGCGCGGCTCCGCTGCCCGATATTTCCGAGCGACGCGGCGACGACACACTTTATGCCTCCGTATTTTTATATTATGTATATAGTTTTGTGGTTATCTATCTGATAGCCTCATAATTAACAACTCTATTTTCATCATATCGATATTATTATTATCCATCTTTTTGTGTCACACTTATCTTCATAAACGAATTCATTAACCGTTGAAATTAAATTATTTAAAATTTTATTAAAAAAAAGACGAATTTTCTAGAAAGATACAACAGATTTCTGTCTACTACAGTAGATCTGTAATACTAGGTTTGATCGTATTACTGCTGGTAAGGAGGTTCCTCCGTGGGAGAATGAAGTAAAACACTTACCAGGTTCCCTCCATACTAAATATGTAGAAAGGTTATTTGCACAGATAACACTAATGAATATGAAGTACATTTTTTTGTTGTTGCAACACTAACCCATAGAGAATATTGACGAGCCTTTAAAATCCATGGGACAGTGTTGCTAGAATAAGAAATACATTAGTGTTAATTTGATGCACCGTAGCACTTTCCTTACCCCTATGAATAACGAAATACAATTGAATGTGAACTTTGTAATTATGTAGGTAGGTACGCATGTCGAAGGTCATTCATTTCCGTGATTATTAATAGGCATATACAGATACGATTGACTTTATCGATTGCTTCAAATTCGAGGACGTAACCTTGAACACATCGGGTTCATAGCTTTAATATTTCCGTTTCGTATTGGCAGTACTGTGATACTGTCATTTCGGGCGATATCTGTGAAGCTGAATTTAAATTAAGTACCTACTCGCGTTTTGTACACTATTTTGATGCATTTTTGCATTAACATTAATAATTATGGCGCACAAAATATCAAATTTGTTATCATATTTGAAACAAACATTAGATTAGATATACACCGACAGCTACCACTTAATTCAGTCACTAAATCCATCCTAAAGCGGTTCCTAGACGATCATGCGCCATGACATGCGTTACGTGCTGTCATGCATGCATGACCATTTAATTGTATTGATTGATGCGCATGACGTGCAAACTACGTGCATGACATGCAAACTACGTACTGGCAGTTGATTGGCAATTCCTTTTATTTTTATATTTATAAATTTATTTATTTATAAATCTGCCTTTGAAAAAGACATTTCCATACCAGCGCAGAAGACCTCTTCACTGTACTATCCATATCGACTGAATAAAATGATTATACCAAGCGAGTTATCATGCTGCTTGATAGACTCTCAATAGGTTTTTCATGCTGCTTGATAGACTCTCAATAGGTTTTTCATGCAGCATGATGATTCAGCATGTCATGCCGCATGATCGTCTAGGGACCGCTTAAGGTTGTCTGGTAGAGATCGCTCGTAGCGATAAGACGGTACATAACAATAACATTAATATTAAGATCAATTATTGTAGTATAATATGGTGTACAATAAAGAATATTCTATTTTATTTTATATACATATAAAAATATTACAATTGTATTTTTTTTTCAAATAAGCTTTTATACAAACTAAGTTTTATTTTAGTGTTGGTGTAGATTTAATGTTTAAAAAATGTACATAAATCTTCGCCTCAAGACAAATCAATCAAGCCCAAACTCGATTGGTTTATCTTGTTTAGTTCAGAAGTTCCTGTGGCCACCTTCCGACTACATCATCATACCCTGGATATCATATAGCACCAAAGTACTCACCAAAATAAAACAAATGAGACTAAACTCGATGGGTTTAGTTAAGAAGTACCTATGGCCGTCTTCCGGCTCCATCCAGGAGATACATTATGTTCCAAGATTCGTGCCGAACACACACACATACATACAAACATTGCAAGTTGAATAAAAGATTGTAAAATAATTACCATAATACCTAGTCTCGCAGAGAGTACAGATAGAGTCAAGGGTACCTACGTAGGTGTTAGACTTTTCGCTATAACCAATAGGCAAACGACACGCGACGCATCTAAGTACAAAAGCTTGTAATATGATATTTCTTTAATAAAAAATGGCTTTTAAATTAAGTTATAGTATTAAGTATAACTACAAAAACCAGAAAACTCAGTACCCATCGGGTGATCTGTGTCAAGTCTCGATACCGTCTTATTATACATTCAAAAAGCGAATTAATGAAAGTACTAAAACCTTCTTGGTTGTTATAAAGTTATGCCATTAAAAGTGTCATAATAAAAAGAAATGGGACTATAATATCGTCTATGAAACTTGATGTAACAACATGCCATATCAATAAATTTAAGAAATACACTGCTCTGTTATCTCACGGATAACATTAATACCTAATATTTTAAGTCCACAATCTTTAGATTTCATAAATCATGCTCGTTATAGATTTCATATTGTGATTTGTCATGCAACACAAATCATAAACTTAGTTGGACAGTAGGTATATGTATGTATTAAATTTATGATACAAATAATAATAATCATCAACACATTAGACAGGCACAAGATGCGAGGGCCTTTATCAGAATCTCTGGATGTCAAATTACCTTATAGTCTATATATACATACTAGCTGTCCCGCGCAACTTAGTCTGCATTTGTAAATTTTCCTATCTATCCCTATCGCACCGCCATCTACCAGGTCCAATTGTAAATCTAAAACATTCTCGAATCCACCAGAAGACACACAAAAATTCATTAAAATCGGTTAAGCCGTTTAGGAGGATTTCAGTGACATACACACGTACAGAAGAAATATATATTTAAAAATATTTCTATATAATTTTTTTTGTATTACTGGACAATTTTTGTAGCGAATACAAAAAAAACATTCTTAAGTTTAGGTACACTACAGAATAAAAAAAAATCTTTATAAATATAAGCACTGAAGTAATAACCTACTAAAGAGCTGATGGTTAGGGAGTCTAATGGGGTACCTGGCTAGTTTTCGAGGTCGCGAGAAGGGCGATCTCTATAATAGCAGCCGGCAGGGACGGGTTCGCTGTATCTGGGTTCCTTCGGAGGCAGTGAACTCGACCAAAACAGACGTCCAAAATGTCCATTTAATTATCAAATTATTTAATTACAGAAATACGTCAATAAAAATTTCGCGGGATTTTAGTTAATTATATTTTAGATAAAGATAATTAGGAATAGGCTGACTTGAGCCAAGAGTGACTGGACATCCTGTAGAAAGTTGCGGAAGAATGCAATGGCGATTCTCACTCCGCCGATTATAGGCAAGAAGCGGAACATCAGAGTAGGTTTTAGTCGTTAAGAGTCCGACAGACCCCTTCGCGCCCTCCAAGGTCGCGGAGAGTCCGACAGATCCCTTCGCGCCCTCCAAGGCCCCGACTGGGCATACTGTGTACACTCTCGATCGTCGAATTACACCACTGGTACTATTATGTATGCTGTGGATACACTAACAAATAAGTTATTTGAGTCATGCCCTGGATTGCTGAAATTTCTTACACTGACGGCTGTACGTAAAGCGGCTAAAATACTAGCATAAACTATTATGTTATCATAGTAAACAGACAGATATTGTGATATAGATATCTATCGACTACTATTTACCGTATCTAATAACTACACATAGTAAGGAGCAATGAACTCGTGAGAACTCAACTAACCTCGTTTTTCACTTCGCAAAGGTGGCAAACAAGTAAACGACCCCTACAATGCTCTTTGCCCTTTGTATTAAAAGCTGATAATATATTTGTTAAATATCTAGCTTTTGTCGGCGGCTTGGCTCCCTTGAATGTAGACTTTGTCAATCAAGTTAGGTATCCCTCGGGACAAGTACCTTTTTGAAGTGAAAACTTCTTTAGGCACGTTGGGCACTTTTGGTATGGGGAAAAGCCCTCGCGTGACGTCACACCCAGTTACATATCTGTATGCATACAGATGTGTGTATATGTATTTTCACTTCTGACGTGCAGTCTAACGACTGACAGTTTATTTTCTGGATGAAACATACCCTATGTCATTTTTTGTCTTCTGATCATGTGTGTGCAAAATTTTAAGATCATCAGTTGAGTAGTTAGGGCGTGAAAGCGTTACAAACAAACTCTTTTTTCCCTACTTTGATCACCTATTATTACTAGTATTCTTGTCACGCCTAAATTAGCTGTAAATAGCTAGATGCATGTATTAGGATTTGGTTCACGGAGGTATTGTACTGGGTGGGTTTTTTTTTTGGGATGGTATAGGGGGCAAACGAACAGACGGGCCACCTGATGGTAAGCGGCTACCGCCGACGATGGGCACCTGCAACTCAAGAGTCACAAGTACGTTGCCGGACTTTAAGGTGGGATTAGGGGAAGGGGAGGAAGGGGGGAAGAGGGAGAGTGCAGGTAGGGGGAGAAGAGAGGAAGAGGGGGAAAGGGAAGGGTTAGGGCCTCCGGTAACCTCACTTACTCGGCGAAAAGCAATGCATTGCTTCACTACCGGTTTTCTGTGAGGCCGTGGTATTACTCCAGTCGAGCCGGGCCCATACGTGCCGAAGCATGGGTCTTGAACTTGCAACCACTCGATCCGAATAGGGATGTTAACATAAGTGTTTAGGTGTTGACACTAATAACAAACAATAACACTTGACATGATTAATTGTGATGTTTTAAAACTTAGAACAACGGATTTTTAATTTAAGAAGCTATAATAATAATTCTTTTAAAAAAAACCGACTTCAACAAAAAAACTATTCTATAAAAGACTTATATATGGTTTTCTCATGGATGCCATTGTCAGAACTGGATCAAATTGAAATGGGACCACACGGGAAGCACCAGCTTTCAAATAAAAAAAGAATCATCAAAATCGGTTCACCCAGTCGAAAGTTCTGAGGTAACAAACATAAAAAAAAAACACAGTCGAATTGAGAACCTCCTCCTTTTTTGAAGTCAGTTAAAAAGGTTAAAATAGTTACTATTATCACGTGAGTGCAAACGCCAACCAGATCCAATAATATGTCATTAACCGATGAAGCGCTGTCAGTTGGCATCCTATGAGTAACTTATTCTCAATTCTGTGGTTGGTATCATACTTTTACTACATTTTTACTTACCACTCTAAGAAGAACTTTTTTTTTCAATTGAATATTATTTCTTGCGTAAATAAGGGCTTTAAAATACAAGCATTTGCAAAATTGTTTACATCCATTAGCAACTGCCCGTCATTTAATCAATCAGCCTATTGCAGTTCACTGCTGGACATGGGTCTCCCTAACGTGCGCCATAGCACCCGGTCCTGCGCCTTCCGAATACGTCGTCCATCTGGCTGGCGCGCATCCTACCTTCCGTTTACTGATTTGCCGCTTATTAATTATATTATGTTCGTTCATTTTAAAAACTAGTCAGCTCAAGTATCAATTTGCTTTGCGTGTACTAAACAGTAGAGGACTCGTTTCAACAAAACGAAAATAAGGATTTGTACCGCGACCATCGACCACAACACAGTTTGAAGTTAATCCTTAGATACACAAGCTTTGCTTTTATGTGGAAGTTGAAAGCACTAAGCAAGTAGGTACATAATTATTATAATTAATCCTACTAAAATTATAAACGTGTAAGTTTGTGAGGATGTATGGATGTTTATTGCTCTTTTACGCAAAAACCACTAACCGATTACGATGAAATTTGGTATGTAGATAGCTGGAGACTTGGATTAACACATAAACTACGCTGTATCCCGATATTCCCACGGCATCGGGACTTACACGGGTGAAACTGCGGGGTGCAGCTAGTATTACATAAATGTAAAATTTAAGGGTTTGTTATTCAATATAAGTTCCATTCCCGGCTGTTGCCAGCTATTGCTCACACTCTCCAGTCCACCCGCGAACGCAATATCCCTTTCCTTTCATTGTCTTTCCTTCTTGCCTACTTTTCCCTTTTATATATTCTATATTATATAATACTCCCAATTTTTCCGTTTTTAACTCCCAAAGTGGCATTAATGGCAATAGGCTTGCTGGAAAATTATAGTTCCCAGAATGGGGTGTTTAATACGCCTCTAAGTATGTTCGTCGTACATTGCAGATACTTAGTAGATATCTGACTGGCCTGTTGGCCTAGTGGTTAGTGACCGTCAGGGTCATGCTACGCTATAGGTCGTGGGTTCGATTCCAACCCGAGTCTGGGTGTTCTTTGTGTCCGTTGTTTGTCTGTTTGTAAAGTCCCCCGCGATACAGGAGTAATCATTCCTAATACGGGAGTTGGATTAAAAAAAAAAAGGTATTCCCTTCGGTGAATGCGACTCCTCGCTTATCATCAACACAAATAAATAAATTCGAAGTGTCTGTTTGTAATGTCAAAATAATAGTATTTTTTAAGCTTATACAGTTATTTGCACGATTTGCCTAAAAATCAGTTTTAATAATGTTTGTCTGTCTGTCTGACCGATTTCCACGGCACGTTCACTGGCACATAGCTGGTGTTAGAAGGAGTTACTTAGGATACTTTTACTTATAAATATGTACACGCGAATAAAGCCGTGTGGGAACCGCTAGTAGTGATAAACATCTCCTTCTCGAATTAAGAAAATTGAAATTAAAAATAAAGAATATTCGAAAAGCCCTTGAGTTCGAAAATGTTGTGTTATAATCTTACTAATTTCAGTAAGTGTTATTCTATAATAAAGTGTTTATTTTAAGTCATTGTGTCATAAAGTAGAGCCGTCGTCGGCATCCTTGTACAATCAACACTATTACATTTTGTATGAAATTTGTTCAACGGACTGTTAATGTTTTCGTTGTTTAATGGGTCGTCCTTGTGTGTTTATGGCCGTAGTAATATCAACTTCATCATAAATTTAAGTATTTTAATGGCTCCACTAGTATTTCAGATTCGTGTGGCACAGCGGTAGTGCATTCGACTGCCACGTCTGGGCGTCGTGGGTTTGATCCTGCTCAGTACAATATGCATAATATGTTTATTTTCATTGGTCTGGACTCTGAAAAAATGTATCGAGACACACTTAGAATGAAAGTGACCTAATTCAAAATTCCTGGAACTTCCAATTTTGCTATTAACTGACATTTAAAAGCCTACTCTAAAACCCTGTGGTGACGAAGAGTCCGACTTTCGAGTAAGAAAGGGACAGCCTATACATCGGTCACTTTTGTTGATCACGCTATTCACCTATACATTTTACACGAAAGACACCGAATCCGTATTGCGTCAGATGTGTTCGCGAGTGGACATGTATAACATCGACGGATCTTGAATTGTGCCAGTTTATTGCAAATACTGTGAAGATAAGTCCATGTAACGTTTTGTGCTAAGCTGACTCCTTTTTGAAATAAATCTGTTTATTATAAAAGATTTATTAGATTTCATTGACCGTTTTCAGATTGAGTCACTTTAGTAATAAAATTATATAAAACAAGAAAGACACCTATAAGAATAGGTCTATTTATAACTACGCGTTTACGAAAACTTTTTGTTATTTTATATATTCAGCCTCTTTTTAGTAAGAAATTTCTTAAAATATGTCTGTATTCTATAAATATACTATACACAAGTTTATCCTGTGTTCAAAAACCAATAGTATAAGCTATGTTTAGTTGGCGTAAGGCTGACTTTGTGAAATGAGACCCAGGATTTTAGTATTACGTAGTATTGAAGCATGACCATAAAATCTGGTGTGGATTCGGTCCAGTAGATATATGAGACTAGGCTAATTTGTTGATCAACCCCGACCATCTTCGTATCTCGTAAGGAGATGCTTTCCTGGTTAGGTAACGTACCCATACTACATGACCCAATTTTTACAATTTTTTATTCCCCTCCCCCCCCCTCCCTCGGGGACCACCAGTAGTATATGCCAAGACCCCCCCCCTTCCCCTCTAGTTTTCACGTAGTAATTTATAAATATGGTATTAAATAATTTTTTGCCGACAAAAAGTTAAAAAGCGCCAAACGCTTGCTTGTTGCCACCTGTGAGTTTAAAAAGCGATAAACGCTGCGCGCCATATTTGAATATAGCTCGAAAAAGCACTAGATTTTTCTAGAGGATATTGACTACGTGACGAAACCCTAAGCCCCCCCCCTGTGACCAAGCGTTTTATTAGAAGACCCTCCCTCCCCCCTCAGAACGGGACGCGTAGTATGGGTATGTTCCCTTAGGCTCAAATTTGATTTTAAATCTTTTGTAGGTACCACAGGTCTTATCAACGAAAGAAGTATATGTTTAATTGTTGTCATGAACTAAATTGTACAAAAAGGTGAAGTAGTTATAACCTGGCTCCCCTGGTTCTTCTTACTCTGTGACAATTATTATTCATTACATTTATAATGTACCTAAGCAATAACGATTATATGATTAATAAGACATTTTAGTTAGATTACTTTGTCACTTTTGACCTAGTTAGTTTATGTTAATACTCATTATTTCTAAAACTCGTTAATTATATTTTCGTTATATTATTTAGTAATATAAAGCTACTATAATTATTTAGTGAACTCCAATAAGTAAAGAATACTATTCGACCACATTCAAGTTTAATTTCTGTATTTCTATAAAATATCCTATTAATATTATAAATGTGAAAGTCTGTGTGAGGATGTATGTATGTTTGTTACTCTTTCACGCAAAAACTACTGAACCGATTGCGATGAAACTTGGTATGTAGATAGCTGGACACCTGGATTATAACACATCGCAGGTGAAACTGTGGGGTGCTCCTAGAATTTAATAAATGGCTCGAGCTACTGCTTACACTCTCCACTCCATCCGTATAAGCAATCTCTTTCTTCCATTGCCTTACTTTCCTTTTTAATAACTCCCAATATGCCCGGTTGAGGGCAATAGGCTCCCCTTATTACGTGACTGGGACCATATTATACTTACCAAAATATTGTACCTCTGCCGGTATACAGCCGTGGGTATCTATTTTATAATGTGAAAACCACTTAAATAATGTCAATGGATCTCTAAGAGTTGTAAAGATTAAGGTACTCATCCAATTTACCTCTAATTCATTCTCCGGTTCTCGCATGTCGTCATGCTCTGTGTCACTGAATGTTGATCCTGGAGAATAGGAGTCAAAGCAGTAGGAATGTGAGTGGTATTAGTCCCAATAAATTATAAATAAAATAGTAGATAACACACGGGTGACATTTCTGTGACATACGCCATCATATGTTAACTCCAGAAATAAAGCCTTTGATGTTACGCCGGTTGAGGTGAAAGGAAGTATTTGATTTGATTTGATAAAATATACTCAGATAGCTGTTTTCATTCATAACAGTTTTTATCGTATCTATGAACATACAATATGGACCAAGACGCAAATTGAGTTATAGAATAAATAATCTTAAATTAAAAATTCAATAATATCCCCAACTCCCTTCAACGACTACAAAAGAGCTGATGATCTTCGAACGGCTGAACTGATTTTCTTGAATTCTATCTAAGAACACTCTCGATCAAGTCACCTTTTAAACAAAAAAAACCGCACTCAAATCGGGTCATCCGTTTGATATCAAAAACACCCCTCTTTTTGCGTCGAGCGTTACAAATAGAAACCTACGGATGACCTTTCTGTGACACATGGCATCATATAAAGGTAGTTAATTCCAGAAATGTTGATGTTACGTCGGCTTAATTAAAAGGTAGTAAAATATACTCAGATAGCTGTTTTATTTATTTACTTAATACTTCCTGCATTTTAAATTGCATGGGGCGGACTTAATGCCAAGTGGCATTATCTACAGTCAACCTTTGGGTGGTGCAGAGAAGGACGTGGCACGTGTATATATATATAAGTACTAGCGGACCCGACAGATGTTGTCCTGCCTGAACACATAATATACATATATATCATATGCTATAATACATAACCATGCATATACATAAACAGATGCAAATAAATACGATAATGTATATATTCAAAATATACCTATCGACATGATATTATGAAGATATTTGTTTTCTATAAAACTCGCGAACTTTAGTTTTAAAAGTGTGACGGCTAGTGGACATCCTAATTTCAAGAGGGAGCGCATTCCATAGCTGTTTTCATTCATAACAGTTTTTGTCGAATCTATGAACATACAATACGGACCAAGGCGTAAGCTAACCTATATAATAAAAAAAGATTAGATTTATCAGGGGGTGAAGCGTTGGTGTGGGCGCCACTCTAGAGTGAGCCCCTGACACCGCATTGTAAATCGGCTCACCATTTGATAAAGGACCCCCCCTTGTGCCCCCGCCGAAATTAGTCAGGCATCCCCGACACATGTGTAAAACTATGTGTCTTTAATAAATATGAATACCTCTCGCGTTTTTTTTTTTCAAATTTTTTCTCCAAAAGATAATATTGTGTTTGCATGTATAACAAACGAAAAGGATTTTCTTTGTAGATATTATTCTATGTACGACAGCGGAAGGAAAAGGCTTACTATCAAACAAGACAAATTTACACATGACAATTTATATTTTATTTCCTCGTCTCGAAAGATCAAAATGGCACGCTTGTAATGTCTGTATGATATTTGATTTACTAATGTTGGCGTTACGAGGTCAGCTTACCAAAAAGTAAAACAGAGCAAGCCAAAATATACCTTAATTGTTCTTTTTGTTTATTTCCATGTACATGCACTACATACCTTCAGTTTAGAAACGGAAACAGATGTGCAATTGAATACCATAACTATCTAATTATTTAGGGTTAAACTAAAATGTAAGAAAGAAAGAAAACTAAATAAAGCTAATAAACTCAAAGCCGGATTAGTGGCAAGTTGTCAACGGTGAGTATAAACTCCATCCTTTTTCAAACTTCAGCAGCGTTACTTACACTACGAATGCAACATACTTGAGCTGCTTAACTTGAATTCTGTAGGGTTAAACTAGAAGACAGTGTATTATTTGACAGAAGACATGACGGGTTTTCTGTTCAAATTTCCAGCTGTCCGAATTAGAAGCATCTCTACTCCATCTTAATAAATGATACACACCTAAACAACAAACCTTGCTTTGTATTTTGCATCTATCGGTAAATGTTGTCAACAAATCTCATCATAAAATAATGAAATTTCAGCAAATTTTCAGCGGTATTTAAGTCGCTTGACATCATTCGAAAATTTAAGGTGGGTTAAAATTTACATTCAAGATTTGCTTACGAAGTTAGTTACAGCTAATAACATCGTGTTAAAAAGCTGTGGTAAGTTGTTGAGAACTTTACCAGTGACATGATAAGGCTTTGAAGGGTAGCTACTGGCTAGTGTTCACGGCGGGTCGGCGGGCGACGCACGTACCGTCCGGGCGTCCGCCCTAGCTAATATCACGTATACATATCGTTACTAATAAATACTTATTTCGTTATAGTAAAGTACAACAAAACTAGTAAGAAGTTTTTTTGTAAACTTAGCTTAGAATGTCACGGTTTTCAGTGAGTTAGATTTATCGTTCGGTAAGTTTATTTACTGGACTGGATTTAACCGTATAACTAAAAATATTGTTATTTTTTTTGGAAATTACTGCTCGATTTACTTTTGCTCTTAATGTTAAACATGTATCTATATAATGGTTTTAAAATATTATTTACTTCTTTTAAACGTCAAAATATAAGAAAATATATATATTTTTTTAATTGCGTAGGGATATGAAGTCCAGTCCTACTTATAAACATATAAACGTAACACTGTCTCATTAATAAAATATTCTTTGACAGCTTCGATAAGTTTACGCGCCTTAAAAATGAGTTCGAACTTCGAATGAGAATTAAAAGCTCTTTTCTTATTATCGATTTCTATAATAAAAGTAATAGTGGCACGAACTTCTGAAAAAATCATGCCTTACAACATTTCAGTTGAACAATACTATTGATATAAAAAGTTTCGCGTGGTTATACATAATAAATACATACGTTGACGTAAGAACCCCCATTTTTTCGTCGTTAAAAAATTTTAATTGATCTACTGTCGCGCTTAATAGCCTTTGGTAGATATGATTAGAGGTGTATACTTAACTATTACATGCACATGCTACGAACGAAGGTACATAATTATTATAGTTGAGTAGTTACAAACAGCGTGTAAGTTTCGGCTACGCTAAAAACTTAGAAAACTTACAACAAAGTCAGTTTATCATAAAATTGCCAGATTAAGGATTTATAGTCATTAGTTTCATTTGGCGCTACGCAATGTAAACGTTAGAAATGGAGGTATTATTTTTGTGCGGTACGGTGAATTATTTATTTATTGTTTTCTTTTCGGTAAAATGTTCTGTTTACTCATTGTGATACCACTTTTAACCAAATATAGTTTTAAATGTGCTTACTGCATTAAATACGCAATAAAGACGTTTAGACCACTAGAAAGTATGCAGGTACGTTCAAGTTTAAAAGTGATTCATGTTTTAAAAATGTTAAACTGCTTTTGAAGAAATATAACATTACAACCTACATACGGCGTTACATTTCGAATAACGTTGCACAGATTGAATAATATAATTAACTGTTTTAAAAAGTATCACCGACTTCAATGTGCTTAATCACTACATATTATAAAAAAAAGTTCCCTGCCGCGTCTGTCTGTCTGTTCGCGATAAACTGAAAAACTACTGAACGGATTTTCATGCGGTTTTCACTAATATGTAGAGTGATTCATGAGGAAGGTTTAGGTATATAATTTGTACCCGTGCGAAGCCGGGGCGGGTTGCTAGTTCATAATAAAGTGTAATAAGCTGTATTCTTCATCCCTTAATTTTTCACCCCTAGAGATGGAGTATTTTCTTCAAATTGAAATGGGACCAACCTTGAGTACGGCCAATTCAATTAATAAATTTAAAATTTAAAACACCCCCGACTCGAAAATCGTTTCAGCGATTACAAAATGCCTTACATCATTTTGGAAAAGAGATGACACTCTTACACTGCTGGACCGATATTAACCAAACGTAGCTAAGAACCACCGCAAGGAAGCTGGCTTTCGAATGAAAAAACCGCATAGAAATCGGTCCAACCGCTTGAGAGCTACGATGCCACAGACAGACACACACACAGAGAGACATCGACGTCAAACTTATAACACCCCAATTTTGGCGTCGGGGGTTAAAAAGAGAACTATTGGTATCGGTTCTATTCGGTTCACGTAAAGCTATCACGTAACATAGACACTAGAAATTAAACCATCGAATTGAAAACCTCTTACTTTTTGAAGTTGGTTAAAAACATGGCCGAATAACTTTATGTCCTAAGGACTGTTAAATGTAATTTATTTAAGTAATTGGCAATTACCCTCTTGTAATAGAAAAGGTTTCTTTGTAATTTCCGTTCATATGACGTTTGAGGTAGTCAATTCAATCGCCATCCATAAATTACGTCACACGAAGTTCATGAATTTTGGACCCCCCCCCCCCGTCCTTGTCACAGATGGTCAAATTTTACACCTAGAACTTAAAAAAGCAGTTCTAAATTTGTAGTAACGTGTCTAGTCTTTCGTTTACACGTAATGTTTTATGTTTAATTCCGTAGATTTCGACATGTGACGTCACGAACCTTATGACCCCTCCACCCCTTGTCACACTTCGTTGACCCCCTCCCCCGTTTAACGTGTGACGTAATTTATGGATGGCCCCTAAGGACGGTGAGTTGAAAATCGTGCAAAGGTGGACGGGTCTACGTCTCCATCTAACTATTTTAACTGAAGAATGCTTATAAGGGTTTGTCGGTACATACATAATATTCTGGTACTTATAGCTTAAAGATGGTCTTCGTATTTTAAGTATCCGCCGTACATAAATTGTAACTAAAATATTGTATGCATAAATTTGTACTTCATATTTTTATATAGGTACTCTGTATAAATAAAAATATTCCGAATTCCTAGTAGATAGAATTTGTGTTAACTATGGTAATACATTTTCTAATTTATTTTTAATATAATAAAATTTGATAGGTTATGTAAATAAGCTCAATATCCAAGACTTTATTTATTTTTGCTTTTTAGTTATTTTTCGTCAATTTAACTTTTGTTATAAAGTTTTATATTTTACGATTTTTTGTGGCTCGCGTCATCTTCCAATCCTATCCGTCCTAGGATGTTGGCCAATTGAGTTTACCTCCAATATTGTAAAGACATGGACAAACGTCTTTTCTTGAAAGCATATTAAGTGGTTTCTGTCACTAAAACGACAGTTTTTATATCTAACTTCTGATTGTTTGGGAAACTGTCTGATTGGTATGGTTTTTATCATCAGCTCAGGTTCATGATGTGATGATTGCTAAACGCAAATAGGTACCTGATTAATGTTTGAAAAGTAAACAGAAACACTATTCGTGCCCACAAGTTTATCTCAATTTTATCAGGATCCTATCGTCAGAAGCGTCTGTCAAGGAAGTCCCCTGACTTCCTTGACAGACGCTTCTGACGATAGGATGGGACCACCCTTAAGGTATATATACCCTATCTGACAAAAAGAAAATCATCAAAGTCGGTTCATAAATAACAGAGTAAGTGCTTTATAAGTGCAAAAACTGGAGAACAATCCAAGCTGGGAATCGAACTCAAGAACTCATCACAACAGTTGTGTAAACAAGTCTTCAACTATTTGACGAGCTCTGTGGCACTGCGGTAGTGTGGCTGTGGGTCGCGGGTTCGATTTCTGTTCAGTGCAAATATTTGCATACCCGAATACATGTATATGTGTATTGGTCTGGATGTTTCTATGTATAATATGTATGTATTTACAAAAAAAATGTATCTATGCATATATATCTGTGTTCTAGAACTGTTTCAGTACTGGCTCTACTTAGTTTCGGTCGAGACAGCGCTATGTAATATGACCGAGGATATTACATTACATTGTTATAAAACTGATTATAAGCGTGATCATCTGCAGGTATGTCGTGCAATCTTGCGCCAAATAAGTACTTTGGTGTTTTCATTATACCTACCTATTGTTTTCAAAGCCAACCAAAAGAATTCTTCCCTAAAAGAAATGGTACCTGTAGTGAAACTATATGTATTTTTTAAATTATACAAATCTCATGGAGTGTAGTCTCTAATGATGAATCAGGATATGGAGGTAACCGAAAACCACGGTATTTGTTTTAAAATCTAGATCTACCTAATTATTGTTGGAAAAAAAAATTAGGCTTTCAGTCACGTGACTGTAAACACCAATCAGTAAGCATTACTACGTCACACCGTGGCAAATTAGCAGAAACAAAGCAGGTTATTTGATATATATTTCCTTTTAACAATTTTTGAAAAAGTATTTCGCCATGGAATCCTCACAGAAATACATTGTTGAATCAATGGATAAACATCAGCTTTCCTTGCAAGTTTTAGATACTTTTTCCGTATTCCTTTACTTTTCGGAACACAAATAAATAATTTATTTGGCGTTTTTATACTTGTTCTACACCGGGGCACTGCACAGCTTCACACCTCTTAAATATTACGTACGTGTGTTCATTTAATTCAAGAAAATGTTACAAATGTCACACAGAAGATTGTGTGGTGTTTTCTTTATTTGTCACGACGTGACGTCGACGCCATGACAGTCATAAGTGTTGAACGAATTTATGTAAAGTATTTCCAAACGCAATATTTTTGTTGATAACAAATATTGGTATCCGTAACACGTATTAAAACGCATCGTATAGACAGACAACGTTGTTTTACGTCCCTTTTTACAAATGTATGCATAAAGGTCAGAATGTTTCGTAAAATTAAATTTCCACGTACTCCATAATCCGCTTGCATCGAACGCTACGCTAAAAATACCTGTCAATGGCAATGTTGTGTAATTAAAATGAGTCGTTAGTGTACTTCCAAGGGTATAATTGTTTATAAAACCGATAGTATTGAAGCAATGCGTGATATCTACAAATTCAGGAGTGCGCTGAATAAATTTTATTCTTGTAAATCGAATCATCAATATTGTACCTACATCAAGCCATTGTTTAACTTTCTCTGTTGTCGGATACAAACCCTACAAATTATTATTAAAATCAACTTTAACAATACTAAGTGGTTTCGTTAAAGTTGCAACTTTATATATTCTTACTGATATTTTAAAGTTCAGGAGTTGTTCGTTTGTGTGAAGTTAGTTGTAAGATCAGTTTGTATTATAATGGGTTGTGTTCTGAAAGATTGTTCTAGATTTTGCCCACGGCTATTTTTTATCATCGCATCGTTTGTAAGGGCTTTAAAACCTTAACAGTCGGCCACTATGCAGTTTGATAGGAAATGTTTTTGCGGGCTCTTAAATTGTTTAATGAATCTACGTTTGTACAATTTTTGACGCGCAGATCAACGAAAAGCGGAAATCGAAGGAGCGATTTTTAACGCAGTCGAATCTACATAGTTCGTCTAAAAATTACTTTTCTGAAATAATTTACCTTTATTATTTGACTTTGGAAGCTACATTATAGATAAAAATTGTTTTTTTTTTATTTACCATTATTTTCAAAGCACGTTTTTCAGTTTTGTGACGCAAGTTTGAGAATGTTTTTAAATATATAACAGTGACGTCTTGCAACTTACGTCCCCGACCGTCCTTGCAACTGTCCCAGTAACTGCCCAGTGGGATTAAAGTCCCAGAACGGAAGCGACCAAATGTAACGCAATTGGTTTGTTACGTCATTGATGTTGTGGAGATGACATATCTCCCCAAGTAACTAAGAAATTAAATTCAATCCAATGAACAACAAACAGTCTCCTGCTTGGCTATGGAATGCAGTGGGCTTACAATATGTCTAACACCTCATATTTACTATTGATTAAATTCGTCTTGAGTCATTCCAAGACAGTTTAACCTCCCTTGGCTCTAAACGAGTGTCATGGTCGCTGTATTCAGGGACTGGCATAAGCATAGAACTTTAATTGATAAAAATTTATCCGACTTCAAATTAGGCAGTGTACAAAACCGTAAATTTTATACTAGCAAACAAAATAGATAAATCACATAAGGAGAATAATCCGTTTTTTTTTAACAATACATGCATTCTGTTCGTTATTAACACTTACGATAAACGACCAGATACTTTATAGAAGATTGCTGCTAAAACTTTGTATTTTACTCTTGGTGGCGAGGTAGTTAAGCGGAGCACCTATGTACCTAATGCTTCTGAATTGCACTGTGTGCAATTAGGGAACTTGATGGCGCAAGTCGCAAGACTATTCAACGACGAAAGCACAACAGCACTAAGTTCTAATCTTCTCGATACGCTTTTGGAGACCCATCTCACGGTACAAATTATGCATGTAGTTTCTACGTCCGGAGCTTTCTATATTACTGGTATTCAGATACCACTAGGGTTGCCACCTTTTTTGGGAAAAATATAATAAGTACCTTTTTTAATCTTGCAAAAAAAATATAGTAGTTTTAGAAAATTCCTATATTCTTTTTCTGTACCATTGACTCACTCAACCGATCATCAACTTCATGATGATCGGTTGAGTTCATGTGGCGTTGAGTTAGCAATAAAAATATATTATTGTTTTATAATATATAGTACAATTGATCAAAATATAGTACATAGTATGTATGTACTACATACTATATATCCGTGGATGGCGTGAAAATGTTGACATGTCCAAAATTGCTATTTTTCAGGGTGGCCATTTTTAAGTTTTGAGGTTATATGTATATTTTGAGATTTCAAGTAACGAATACTTTTTTGGTGACCGAGTCTAATTTGAAATAAGAAAATATCAATGTTCATTCACAAAATTATGTGAATCGTTAATTTGACATGAGGTTTTGTCAAGTTAGACACGTTAAAATGCGAAATGTCAAATGTTTTCAAAGTCGATTTATCCAAAATTTATGTACATTTGAAACTGTAAATTTTTTTCATATGAATTCCTAATGCGTAGGAGGTATTACGCCAAAAAAAAAACATGCAAGTCGACATGTCAATGTGTTCACGCCAGCCACGGATGTTATAGTACGGGTGGCAACCCTAGATACCACATACATACGAGTACATATCGCATCTATAGAATTAAAGTGGCATAGTGGTAAATTCTTGATTTCGGTAAACTTTATATACAGTAGAAACATTTCAAATAAGAATAGAAACGTCAATGACCTTTATCTGTCAACTGTCACTTGGAAAGTACGGTTTGCACACAAAACTAATTCGCGTAACATTAACATTTCTTATACTTTACTTTTTTAGCGAATCTATTGATTACATAATTTAAAAATAATTAGAGATCGCCTCATGGTCGATATTCGACCATAACTTATTAAGTTTTAAATGTTTTCGTTTATTTCATTGACCGGTATAACTTGAACAGTCATTGTATAGACTTTCCTAACATGACAAGCAGGAGCGCAACAACCCTCAAAAAGTTGGGGGTGTCCAAAATATTTTTTATGAGGATTAAAAAAAAGGTCATAAAGTGTTTTATTGATGTATTTCAGAGTATTGTAAGGCTTACTAAATAATTTAGTATTACGATTAACATTATTTTTACGTCGAACAACATTTTAATTACAATTTATTTTGATTCACATTTTTATTTAAATTTTCCGTAGACTCCTCACCGCATCGTCTTCTGGGTTATGTGGGGATATTTGGACACTCTCAAAGGGGGTGTCCACAGGTTTTTAGGGGGTGTCCGGACACCCTGGACACACCTGTTGTTGCGCCCCTGGTGAAAAAAATATCTGATCCAATTTCTCATGTTTTTTTGTAAATAAACTGATTGTTTCGAAAATATATGTTTTGCTCATCCTACCTATAATTTGTTCGAATTGACAGCTATGACATCACAATATGGCGCAAGGTCGGTTTTATTCCTATTATTTGAATCGCATAGCATTTACCTACACCTACAAACTTTAACAGTTTTATGTCGGGCATTTATGTCCTACTAGAGATCGTCTGGTGGTCAAATTTCGACCTTAATTTATTAGGTTTATATTTTTTTTTGGTTTATTACATTGGCCAGTACAACTTGGACGGTCATTGTTTAGATTTTCTGTTCATGACAGTTCAACATATATATATTGGACGGGTGTAGCTTGATGTATTCGTTGTCACGTAAATCTCTCACGTAATCTAAAGTTGTAACACATATTGTTGTACAAATGTAAAAATATAAGCTTTCTGCACTTCTTCAATATATAGGTAAACTTTAAATATTCCAACTGACATGATTTCTTTTTTTTAAAAAGGCGTACAAAAATTTCTCTTCAAGGATTAACATAGGTAGATTGTAATAGGCGTCAATCACCACTTGTATGTAGGCCCAGTCATTATAGGGTTGTCGTGATTATTATCGAAGTTAAAGTATAACGCGTTGAATTATTTAGAAGAATGTCTATCACCAAATTATCGACATACAGATCTATGGATAAAACATACACGTGTACCTTTTGTTCGGAGTAGAGATCATAGATAATATAAATAACCATCAAAAATCATCATCACGGTTTAGTTTGTAAACATCTATTTGATGAGTGGTAACACTGGTAACACCTGTTAATAACGTTCTCAAGGGTTGGGTCAGAACCGTTAAGGGAACGTACCCCTACTACGTGACCCATTTTTTACAATTTTTTTTACCCCTCCCCCCTCTGATGACCACCCACAGTATATGCCAAGACCCCCAAGAGTGAGGGCCCCCTCTAGTTTTCACGCAGTAGTTTATAAGTTTTAAGAAAGTTAAAAAGCGCTAAACGCTTGCTTGTTGCTACCTGCAAGCTTAAAAGGCGTTAAGCGCTGCGCGCCATATTTGAATATAGCTCGAAAAAGCATGAGATTTCCCTACAGGATATTGACTAGGTGACGAAAACCTAAGCCCCCCCTCCGCCCCTGTGACCAAGCGTGGTATTTTGGAGACCCCCCTCCCCTCCAGAACGGGTCACGTAGTATGGGTACGTTCCCTAACCGACTAAAAGCACACTTTGTTTCACTAAGGGAGCCTCTTGCATAAGAAGCGGGTATCATCTGGAGATAAAAACCTAGGAATCGTTGGTTTATTAGAACTTTTTTAATTGATTTAATGGATACACGAGCTGGAATAAAGTAATAAATGTGAAAGTAACCATGTCTGTCTCTCTGTTAGTTATCACACCAAAGTCCTATAATTCGTACATGCAAACACCCACACGCAAGCAAATTCCTTTGTTAAAATAGATTACCTATATTATTTTTTTAATCATTGCGTTACTCTGATCACTACATATTATAAAACAAAGTCCCCCGCCCGCCGTCTGTCTGTTCGCGATAAACTTAAAAACTGCTGAACGGATTTTCATGTGGTTTTCACCAATAGATAGTGCGATTAATAAGGAAGGTTTGTGTAAGTATCTAGTTTGTTAACGTTTTGTGTAAATTGGTTGAAATATGATGATGATTGTTGAAGATGTCTGTGCTACCCGTGCGAAGCCGGGGCGGGTTGCTAGTTTCAGTACAATCTGAAGTTCTAAATCTTCTTAAAAAATGCCCTTTTTCCATAACTACAGATGTTTAAACTTTATCATGGACAATTAAATATATTGTTGTAATATTTTAGTACTACTACGAAAAATATCTATAGTATGTATGTATTGAATATGTTTATCAGCAGTCTGGTTACCTTTTTTTATGTTATAGGGGGCAAACGAGCAGATGGGTCACCTGATGGTAAAGTGGTAAATGACTACCGCCGCCCATGGGCACCTGCAACTCTAGAGTCACAAGTGCGTAGCCGACCTTTAATTTGGGAGTATGGGAAGGATGGAAGGGTGGGAGAGGAGGGGGGGTTAGGGCTTCCGGTAACCTCACTCACTCGGCGAAAAGCAATGTAAGCATTGCTTCACTGCCGGTTTTCTCTGAGGCCGTGGCATCACTCCAGTTGAGCCGGCCCATACGTGCCGAAGCATTGCTCTTCCACGGCTCGTGAGAAGTATCAAGTTCATCATCTTACTGCTCTTGCCCCAATTTTATTTGGGGTCGGCGCATTGCCGGCGCGCGTGTAACATTGCAAATAATTTTGGCTGCTTTCTATTATGGCCAGCCACCAGCCTGATACCAACCCTCCTTGGGAATGTGATCGCTTTCAGACAGGACAAAGAAGGTAAATTGGGGTAAGGATAATGGATAGGGCGATTGAGCTAGGGTAAGGGATACTGCAAGTCTCGGATGGAAAAAGGGGACTGGAGGAACTTCGAGACTGCAGGAGCTCGAAGAGGCCCGAGTCGCGTAGGCGTGTGTCCATTCTGTGATTGGAGAAGCCACTAGGGCAGGAACATCAACTGGCCAATGAGGAGCCTCAAGTTATTATTAACATTCTAGGACATATAACTCAGTGATTTCTAGGTTCCAACTAAGCGCAGCTTGAACCTCCTGAACACGATTAAACATACTTATTTTTTCTGTAAATAAATACAAATTATTCTTAGAAATACATAAACAATATTTGCAGTGAGCAGGTAATAGCTGGCATCATTCCTGCTAGGAGCCAATATTCGACCCCTAGCGACGTAGACCGCAGAGCCAAATAGGTCATTAATCACGTAATTATACCACGAGCCCGAAAAATAAGACTTAGAGAAGGAAAAATGGCACTATAAAAACATTTTTCTATTGAACTTTATAATGATCAGTGAGTATTTTCACTAAAACCAACATCCACACAACCGTTAACGAAAACTCGTGGAACGATAATTAACTTTATAGGATGGCGTAAAATAAAATTATATCTGTGCTCAACGTTCGTGACGCGAATGTACACAGGAAAAGATTTCATGTTGAATGAAATCCGAAATAGTGGGCAATCACTGAAAAAAAAACGGATAACTGCGAGTCTGACTCTCGCACCGAGGGTTCCGTAAGCAAACAAACTTGTATGAAGATTTCCGAAAGACAAACTTTAATTTGCAGTTCTAAAAATACTTTCCAACCGTAAAATGTAAGTTTGTAATCAAAAATATTTTTTTTATGTTATACAACAATAAATTAACGACTTTCGGATTGATTTCTTTAAATGTGCTGTGAGACCTTGTTTCTTACTAAATTTCATGGTTACAATGTTTAATGTTTAAACAGTTACTATGTTCACTCATATTTCATAGGAGTACAAAATAAATTCATTTCTTTCTTTCTTTCATTCTAGGTCAATGGGAAGTACCCTATACAAAAATGTAGGACTTAAATTTTGATAGGAAGCTTGATTGTTTTACGGCTTCAAGGGACCACAAACATACGTATTTGATGTTCATTTCATTTGATGCCTCCTGGGATTCCTGAGAAAAAGAATCTTGACAGACAGACAGACATACGGACTACAAAATGAACCTCTACGGGTTCCTTTTTAAGCCCCGACGCAAAAAGGGGGGTGTTATAAGTTTGATGTGTCTGTGTGTCTGTCTGTGGCATCGAAGCTCCCTAACGAATGGACTGTTTTAAGTGCGTTTCTTTTTTGTTTGAAAGGTGACTTGATAAAGAGTGTTTTTAGATATAATTCAAGAACATATATTCAGCCGTTCGAAGATCATCAGCTCTTTTCTAATCGCTGAAGGGATTTTCGAGTCGTGGCTACAACAGATAACTAAAAAAGTTTAAAATATATGGTATTTTATCGACTCTTGTGCTTACGTCATAAATTCACGTGAATAATATCATGAAGTGAACAACTACTGTATCGGTTATATATGCAAAATATTTCCTGTACCAGTAATTGGATCCTTTGAGGGACATTCAAAGAACATGCTCACGTTTTCATCTTGTATGCATTCACATCGCAAAGGTACATCATATACCTACATTTATGTATAAACATACATCTATATGATGTATTTTTATTTAAATAGAATTCCATCCTTACACAGCAATAGGTCGTGGGTTCAATTTCCGCTTTGTGCAAATACGGTGCTTTTTTGCATGAATATGCTGTGCTATTTACTTCTACTCTATTCGTCTAGGCGTTTTTATGATTGTACTAGCTGACCCTACAGACGTTGTCTTGTCTTAACTATGAATATTGAATTCGAATTTGGTATAATTTGCAGCGCGCATTCTGTCAATAGCGCCAACTGTCAAACTATTGACAGTTATGTCAAAAGCGTTAAAGTCACATTAGAAAAGTTAATATGGTCGTTAAGTTCTCTTAAATATTCTAATTTTCCGCGCAACTTTCTTAATTTTTTCTTTCATGAGAACCTTCTCCTGACAATAGGGATTCATTTTTATGTATATTATGTAGATAATGGGTAGCTTTAGCTGTCTGTATTTACAAAAACGAAATCTATATCCAAGTATTTATATCAGTGTTCTAGACTCCACAGTACGAGCTGACTTTGGGTATAGCATTGTGTAACATATTACTAATGTATAATTGAAGAGGGGCTCTCGTGTTTAAATGGTAACCGAGTAGGTTAGCACATTTCAAGGTTAACTCATACTAGCCAGGTCAGTTTTTGAATGGGTGACCATTCTTAACATATTGAGACCCCTCGGAGAGCACGTTAAGCCGTAGGTCCCGGTTGCCATACGAACATCGGTGGCATTCGTTACGGTAGTCAGAGCCCTAAAAAAAGTCTTGGTCTAACTACAGAACTTCGATATCGCCTAGTACTTCGGTTGTGGAGGTCTGATGGCAGTCGCTTCACGTAAATATCGAAGTTCGGTCGTTTCGTAGTTAGACTGAAAGCCGACCCCAACTTAGTTGGACAACCCCAACAGGAAAAAAATGTATTATAATTGAAGTGGAAATCCCATTACTCACCGTCCGTTGATTTATAAGCCCTAGCGATAGCAACATGAATTAACGTAGACAGACAAGACAAACCGAACTCCCTCAATAAAGAACTACTTACCAGGTGTGGTAGGTCCCTCCACAGCCGTAATGCGCAATCTACCAGTGGTTCGAAGTGATACTTCGACACGTGTTTCGTCTCTACGAGGCATCTTGAGAAAACGAATTCAAATGAGCTTTGTCTCAATGGTTCACGCTCTGTGCCAGCAAATGAGTATTAGTTCTATATTTAATTTCCTACACAGAGTATGAAGTTTAAAATCGTTTATTTTAGGTCGCGATGTGAAAAACAAGTAGCAACATCAAAATGTCACTCGATTATTGCCAAAAGCCTTTTTACGTTTCTTGTAAATAAAAAAAAAAACTTACTGTAGTCTCTTGGGAATAAAATTTAAAAAATGTCATTAAACAATGAGCATCCATGGAAAGAAATTCCTGTCTAGGCATTCTGGTTGTCAAATATGAGAACTCACTTTTGTGGTGGTGGAGAACTTAAATTTCTTCACTTACCATAAGTGAATTCTCAACTAAGAGGTAAAATACTAAATACCACTTCCGAATTTGGGATCGTTAATAATACTCTTTTTATGTTTACCGAAAAGGCCTCACCTGTTATATTGTGCCGCCTAGAGATAAACACTCTTCTCTCGCTTCTTCTTCTTCGCTCTTTACGTAAATAGTGAGTTCATATTCATAGAGTTATTAATCGTAGCTACAAATTATCATAAAATAGCCCTTACCCTCCCCCAGTCCCCTGTACAATTCTTTTTATCTTTGACGGATTTGCTAAGTTTAGCTTTCAGGTGTAAAATCTAAATGAGAGACAAACAACCAGACGTACTTTTGCGATATCGAAGTTCCCAGACTTTTGAAGTTTCATTCGTCCTACTAACTTCGGTTAAACCGACTACTGTCATGGTTTTATGGACTATTCTGCTATCCTTTGGTGACATACTTCTAAAGACACCATAAATAAACCTAACAGTCCTCTCTTCTTTAATTGGGTCACATTTTCGAAACGCGCTCACATAAATCTACACCCTATCACAAAAGTGTTTCTGTTTAATTTTCGTTATATCCTGCCAAAGTCCGGAGGCCTACCTGTCTGCTTGGCGCGCCTTCAACACCAGGACTTCCGGCATTTATGACAAAAACCGGATATTGCTAAAACAGTCTCGACAATACGAACTTGTCTAACTGACTGTTCGGCTTCTGTTTGTGGGTCGGAGAAGGTAACGAAATATAATATGTATTTAAGAATTATTTCTTTTACTTACCCAAGGTGTACAAAAACATCAATTTTATTTTAAGAGAAAGAAAAAGCCTCTTTAAGTAATACTGCGAATGACTTTGTGTGGCCTCGTTCCCTGAATCATAAGTGCAACAATAATAAATAAGGTCTGTGTGAGGCAGGTAGGGTTTTTTTAATCAGTTGTGATGTTTTTCCTACATTATAATCAAATACTTTTCACGTTTTCAGAAACTTAAAATAGGTTTTTAGTTTTTTCAAAGTGTTTTTCCTTTCAATACAATAATACAATAAAATTGGAAGTTTATTTTTTCAACCAATTTCAATGAAGTATCAGTCTTCGTTGTTTATCTGAGTACATTAAACCAGTTCTGTTTACCTAACCCTAAATATAGGTTTGTATGTACTGAACTCATTACGGGTGCCTATATAGACTGTGGGTCATCGGATCACTTAATTTAACTACAGAAAGCTCGCGGCCCTCTTTGCTCGTAAAAGCTGGGAGTGACCAACTTATTGTCTTGTCCACCCTTGGCGGACGGTGACCCTCTTTGAGGAAATATTTTATGGTACAAACATTAGTTTAAAAAATTAATGCTTTTAAAGATTTTCACTACTTTTATGGTTTGCGCATAGGGTAGATTTCTAAAGTTAAAAAAAGTATATAATAGTCCTCATAAAATTAAGTTTGCCATAAGACTATGTAAAACCCCCGACGCAAAAAGAGGGGTGTTATAAGTTTGACGTGTGTTTGACGTGTCTGTGTATTTGTGTGTCTGTCTGTGGCATTATAGCTCCCAAACGGATGAACAGATTTGAGTGCGGTTTTTTTTTTGAAAGGTGACTTGATCGAGAGTGTTCTTAGATATAATTCAAGAAAATCTGTTCAGCCGCTCGAAGATCATCAGCTCTTTTGTAATCGTTGAAGGGATTATCTAGTCGGGGGTATTTCAAATTTTTAATTTATGATTAATTAATTGTTAAATTAAATCATAAAAGTGAAAGAATTGGCAATAATTAGGCAAGACGTTATTACTTCATTTGAATGTACCGTTTTGAGGTCTATTAAAAAAAAATGATTTGAATTCACAATCTAATACCGTGGTACGTATCGGATATTTACCCAAACTTGTAGCAGCTGACAGATCAAGAGCCAGGGATCCGTTTTGAAGGAGTCTGGCAATAATAACCACGACATACGAAAGAGAACTGGCGATCTGATGATACCTAAGACAATCTTGTCTGTATCTCTGCTACCGATTTCGCTTTATCCATACTGTCCCAATTATTAAAAAAAAACTCTATAGTACACTACTGCTACTGTATTACCTACAGATTTTGTTCCTAATTAGGAATTCTCGATAATATTTATTTAACAAGAATTTCATGGTAAGTTCTCTGAGAATGTTCTGAGCTAAAGAATTTACGAGAACTTTCAGAAACATCAGCATTCACTTTATAGAATGATGGTTTTGCAAGCAGAAACTTAATGTGCTCTACCTCCACTATATATTTCACGGTGTTGTTTTTCCTATCCAAGTTCATATTTCCTATACTGCACCTGCTGCACGCACGCTGCACCGGCTATTGAACTGCAATTTTCAGTAGTGTTAGGTAAGTTAAGTACAACTTCAATCAGTCAATTTAAAAATGCAATCAAATATTAACTTTATTGTGTATAGACCACGGCAGTTTCTTATTTCTAAATAATTTAAACAGCGAGACATACATATAGATATTGAAGGAAGAAAATCGGTTCACATATTTATTCTTTGAACCCATCTTCTGCAATAGATTGTCACACTTTAGGTTACTTTAACTTAAGAAATATAAATCCGGACCCAGTTGTAGGGCAGTGGGGTCACCCGGTACTAAAAAGTGGCGCTTAAATTCCTTATACCCCACATGACGTCATCCAGATTAGGCCACACCTACACCGCGCCTGTAACCAATGTCTGAACAAAGATTGGCAGATTGATGGATCCGTCAGTGATTTATTTGGAACAACGTGTTTGTAGGGGTTATAAATAATAGTTATGGGAACTGACATGTATGTTGGCTTCAATTACGGTGGTGTTGTCAGTAGAAATGTTGTTTGTTAACTACATTTTGGGATTTTTTTATGGTAAGTATAGAGGGCAAACGAGCAGACGGGTCACCTGATGGTAAATGACTACCGCCTGCACCTGCAACTCAAAAGTCAAAGTCACAAGTGCGTTGCCAGCCTCTAAGGTAGGAGTAGGGGAAGGGGGGAGAGGAGAGAGGAGGAAAGAGGGGGAGAGGGAAGGGTTAGGGCCTCCGGTAACCTCACTCACTCGGTGAAAAGCAATGCAAGCATTGCTTCACTGCCGGTTTTCTGTGAGGCCGTGGTATCACTCCGGTCGAGCCGGCCTATACGTGCCGAAGCATGGCTCTCCCGCGATGGTTCCAGCGTAATCAGTTGGGGAGTTAACGGATGCTCTAAGAGAACAGATTAAGTGAATATTCCATACAGATTAAGGGAGTTATTTTTATTTTCATGGTATTCTCAATCCCCTTCACGTGAAATTTACGCTACACATAGTTGTTGAAGGACTAAACTTATTTTCCTCAAGCGGAAAAATTTTATGACTTTAATGTGTACTAATATTCTTTAAAAATTAAAGATATTTAAAATTTTTCCCCCTAAATGAGTATGATTTTACTGGACCCTTCCTCCCTCTCTATTTTGAGCTCACGTAATTCCCCATGCATCAGTGCATCAATAGGTTAATCTATTTCTAATCGTTAATCTAATCTACATACTTATTTTGTATGTATTATATATTTGTGTATATAATATAATTAAATTAAGGATACGGACATTCTGACTAAGTGGTATAATAACTTCTTAAGCCTAAAAGTTTACTTGGAAACAATTATTTTGCAATATACAAGTTCCTAAATGCATTTACAATATTTAATTTGCACAATTGAAATATTATTAGAATATAATTGCATTTCTCTTCTCTACATATTATAAAACAAAGTCCCTCGCCGCGTCTGTCTGTCTGTCTATCTGTTCGCGATAAACTCGGCCAGTAACTACCGAACGAATTTTCATACGCTTTTCACCAATAGACGGAGCGATTCATGAGGAAGCTTTAGGTGTATAATGCATTAAGGTTTTGTGTAAAATGGCTGAAATATAAAGATGATTGTTGAAGATATCGTGGGAGAGCCATGCTTCGGCACGTATGTTCGGCGGCCGTTACGTTATCACTAGCAAATTACATAAAACACCAACAACACGCTGCCGGCAAACTTATACACTGTCACACTGATATAAAATTACTGCTTACAAAAGCAACTTACTGTCTAACAAAACATGAAATAAAATATAAAAAATTATTGATCTACTCCAATCGGAACCGTCGCACTATGGAAAATGGTAGAACAATGGCATATCAAAAATCGTTTTTACTAATGTCGTAACTGGCACATTTTTGTAAGTTTATTCAATAGTTTATGAGTTGAAATTTACTATAGTGTAGTCATTTTATACAAATTACATTTAAAAGATTTTTTTTAATACTACAAAGTTATGGTTCTTTTGAATTCCCAATTCAGGTCTAATGGATTTAATACATTCAAATTAGTTTCTTGTAAAATTTTATGGGAATAGATATAAAGTAGGTACCTACTATACATTTCTAAAAAGTTGTAAGTTTCATGTTTCTATTTCCATGTAAAAATTAATAATAAGGGAAAAAGGTAGTTTTTTAACTTCACCGAGACTTTTGACAGTTACCGATGTCTCCCGGTGCTTTACGTTTGATGTTGTTTGGTAGCCTAGCTAGATATTCACAAATAACATTTATAAAAATCAACTGCGGATACTTGCAGTTTCCAAAGTTATAGCGAAAAACGTGATAAAAGTCAGGCAACGAATAACCTTTATCTGTTGCGGTTTACGGTATGTTTTTATATTAAACATTTATTATAATTGATAATGGGGCATTTTATCTGCATTGCACTAATTTTGTGGTAAAACTTTAATCAACAAAATCCCCACTACCCTTATTTTTCAAATAGTATATAATGAGTTGATATATTTATGTTGCTACCATAAATTCGTAGTTGTCACATTTTCCGTATTTTTCATTAAGACTACTACTTTCAAATGTTCTAAGCGTGCATTATTACTTTCATATATTGAAGGAGGAGAAACACTTGAAGCACTATCAACATTGCATACATAATTCTGCAAGCTCTTTCATCAGGTATAATGATAAATGCTGAAAAATTTGGCAACTATACCGCGGAAACTGCTAGAATCTATGTGAGTAGTTATGAATGGTACTACATGCCCTCTTCAGTTCACAAAATTTTAATTCATGGTGAAAGTATCATAAAACATTTTGCTGTGCATCCTATTGGTGAACATTCAGAAGATGCGCAAAAATTCCGTAATAAGAATTTTAAAAAAATCACCTGCATCATGCTAGGAAGTGCTCTCGATCAGCTACAAATGAGGACGTATTTCATACTCTTCTCTATACATCAGACCCGTACATTTCCAGTCTCAGAAAAACATGTAGCAAAAGTGTGAAGGAACTTGATGAAGATACCCTAGATCTTCTGAAATTGAACGAACTCATTTCAGATCCCGAACTAGATATAGACTAACTTAGCATAGACACATATTTTTTCTCCTATTCATTTTAATTATAAATTGGTACTAAAAATCTTTCAAAATTTCGGTAAACAATTATTTTTAATTAAAAGTTTTAATTGCTTATGTAAGTAGGTAAGCACTTTATTATTTTCCTTTATAATAGACGAGTATAATAATATTTTTTATTCACAATATAAATAGTATTTTCACTAAGGAAATAAAATAAAGGTAACTTTTTGAAACATTTTGTTTTCGTTAATTTTTTTTAACATTTACTACTAAAATAAATCCCGACAAAAGTATAACACCTGAAGCATTATATACTACTCTATATTTGTGCAAAATTTAAATTCGTCATTATCGACAAATAAAAAAGTTATCGATTTTTGATTCGCAACAGACATCGATTTTCCATAGTGCGTCGAAAGGCAGAAGAACCTCTAATCTTCTTCTTAGCGTTCCATAAAGAAATAGCGAATTTATATATTTGGACTATAATCTAAAATTTTGGGCAGTTGACTCAATCGTACTAAAGATTTTGCGGATAAATCGATACTGCATCGAAGTTTGGTAAACTTACGTATTAGTGTAGTTTTTGTATTTGATAACTGCACAAAATCGTGATCGCATGGATATTGCATAATTTTTGGCGAGAGTCTGCGTTCAATCACTAACAAAATTGCATACAGTCGCCAAATGTGTATCGTGTGTTGCGAGTAGCTACGATACAAAATTAGCAATCAAATGTACCGCACTTGGCGACCAATCTCCACATCAGTTTAAAATCGGTTGGAATCTTAAGCCGGGTCCAAACTTGTAACATTTTACCGAACATTATTCCGTGACCGTATCAGAAACGCGTGTCAGTACCGATAATGTGGACGTCTTTTGTTACGCGAACAATTGTCACAAGCTGCAGTTACGATTCTATCCATTCCGAACACTCGAAGAAACTGCTGGACACGGAATAAACGGCAGGAAAATATACGGAGTTACGATCTACTAGCCGGGTCCAGTGTGGACGCTGGTTTAGATTTAACGTTTAGGGATTTGATTTCACGTGGACTACAGTAAATGTAATAGAAATTCTGTGCGTTTTTGATATGAAAGTTTTAACATCAGATTAATTATTTGATGTTTTTACACGTGGCTCCGAAGCTGGGGTCGAGTCTGATGTACAATATGGCGCGATAACTTAATTACCTAGCGTAACAGACTTATGTGTGCTAACATTGAAAGGGAATAACCCTGATATCTTTAAAAAGGGTAAACAGGTCTTCTATATCATAGCTAAGTACCATTCTTAAGAAACCAGCTTTTTAGTAAAAAGAAATGAAATCAATCCATCTGTTTAAGACTTACGATACCAAAGACACAATCTTTTCACGTAAAGAGTTAAAAAAGGTTTTCGTTATAAAAAGTAGAAGTAATTTTCTGTGTCTGGCTAACCGATAGTAACCGTATGTTCTGACGTATTTAACCACAAATGACTAATAGTAAGTTAAATGAGATACAGGTAATTGAGTAGTAGATAAACTTATCAGTTAAATACTTGCCCTATTTGTAAAACTCATCAGTATCGTATTCTCACTGTCCGGTGTCGCAGTATTTATTATCTTATCTTATTTATATATAGTTATCAGTGTATAATATCAATGGGAACTTCTTTTAATAGATCAGTTTTGCCGACGTTGTTGCCGTTCAGTGAGTGTTTTGACGTGCTTCGAGCAAATACACCTTTTACAGTGAGCATTTGTTGTTAAAGTAAGTTAAAAAAACGCGAGACGCGCGGAAATCAAGAAATCATATCACATTCATGATAAATCATCATGTCGTTTTAAATTAAAGTGGAGACGAGAATACAATGAAATTCAAAAAATAATAGGGTCATGGACGAGCTCCGCATGAAACAGTGTTATGTAGCTTTCGTATCTATGTAGTTTTCTCTACTTCAGTGTAAACACCCACCTCTTACTAAAGCACCGCTCCGCTCATCTTCGCTTATCTGTGTCTCAGTTTAAACATTTATTTTCACAGTTTATTTATAAAGGCATGTCACGTCCACAGCTATATTCGTGATGACCCTTGTAGAAAACAACTGCCACTCTCGTTGTGGGGATCCCCCGTCGTATTAAAAGGATCACTTGTTCGACTGATCCGTTATGATTTATTGCATAGTCTATGTACTCGTGGCAGATAGTGTAGTGGGTATGTCCACTGTCTCTTGTACTACTCTGTTCCACCCTATGAATGGAAAACTTGATCCACAATTGGGTTGAACGAAAGTCAATTTCATGTGGATGTGGTGCGCCTCAATCTTAGTATTCTGTATAGGGCGGAGGATGTTTTCCAGTCAGGAAACTTGAAGTTAGTCAGAAATTGTTTACCTTCCTCTAGGCACTGGTGACCGATTATAAGATACAGTATTATCTTAAAAACTTTTTTAACTGGCTTTTATTAGCTTAGCTTCACCAGTCCAGATCTACTCCACATAGTAGGTATAAATACATGGTGGGGTCGACTAAACGTGCCAAACTTCAGTGGGTTGCCGCGCGGCAGCACGGCCGCACGTTAGTTCGATGCTCACTCACGCGCTACGTCACGCATCCGTTTGTGTCTAGACTATCGAGTTCTTAGTACCTAGCCTAGGTTTATTTGTTCACATAAATAGAGTAATAGGCACATAACTAACTGGTAATTAAATATTCAGATTAATTCATTCGTTAAAAAAGACAACTCTAAAGTCGCGGCGTCGTCAGAACAGATAAGAGTTACGCGATAGAAAGAGAGGCAACTTCTAAGTTAATATACCTGAAGATAATTAGCGCTATGCGACCTATATTGCGCCTTAATAGTGTCGAAACAAGAGTCGCTATTTATTTAAATGATTTGGCGGAATGGGATTTGTAACTAACTATGTAAACGAATACGTGTATTGCAAGTCAATTTTAACCTACTTCTAATTGTCTTATCAAAATGAAACTTTGTGTGTATATGTAGTTTGGATAGCAATACTACAGAGTGCACCGAACCGAACAGGTTGCAATTTTCACATTTTAAAAAAGTTATTACTTTTAAACGCGGGCAGCTAGAGGGGTGAGACGTTGATGTGAGTTTTTAGTCGCAATGGAGCGTTGGGTGCGAGAGCAGCGCGTATTCGCTATCGAGGAGTACTTGACACATGGGTTTTCTCTCATTACAACGCAGCGTAAATTGTGTACGCGGTTCAATATGCCACGAATAAGAGATGCTCCGTCACAAAGTTTATTCCGATATTGGATAGCAAGATTTAGAGCTTCAGGCTATGCTGAATCTACGTGCCACCAAGGCCCAATTCCGTCTGTATCGAATCGACTGAAGAAAACATTAAATACAGAAATTATAGGGCCGTATTGTTTCGAAAATTATCGTTGTCAAACAGTTTTTAATATTTTTTAAATAATGTATAATTCGGCATCTTGGAGCTGGTCTGCTGGTGGAGCCAGTAGGTGGATAGTGGATACTTCAGTGGCTACTAGTAAAGCCTTCAAGTTTGGACTTATATGATTCGTTTTGTCGAGGCCAACAGATTGGGCTTGGTAACAGTGGTTTGATGATGAAGCCAGGAAGTAGATAGTGGAATTCTTATTTACTTTTTATTTATGTTCTTTCGCCCTTAAACTATAATTATTGTGTATTAGAATTGACAATATTTCGCTATAAATGCAAATAATAATTATGTGTATATTCAGAGAACAATGCTAAAAATGACATTAGATCAAAATTGTGTTATATAAACACACAACATTCTATTAAGTTACACTTACTTTACATAAGATTGAGTGAGTTCTCGAAGATTTTACCAAGTAACTAGGATCGTGTAATTTACCAGATTTTGTCAGAGAAATCGAATTGACGCTAGAATGGAACTAAATTTCTAACGACAGTCAATTTTCTTATAAAAATATCTTTTATTTGAACAGGAATCTCTACAAGTAAATTACAGGTGTCAAAACAAAGCCATGTCGATGGACAATCTATCCACTTCGCATCGAACTAAACCTAATCGATTGTAATGATGGCAGCAACATTAGACGGACGGAATGGACGTTTTCTTTTGACGAAATTAAATTACCTACCTATTAAAATATTCGGCATCAGAAATGTTTACAAAGGTCAATTATTTTACAGTGTTCTCCGTTTTATTAATTAAAGATGCCGTGAGAAATAAGTTACTAACTTATGTGCCAAGTTATTTTGTTTTTTTTACTTAATGTAGTACAAGAGCGTAGTCATTGATAATCACCTAGTTAATAAACTTTAGGTTTCTTTATACTTGCTATAAGTTTGACAACTCAATTATTGTGGAAAATATGTATATGTATACGTGAAGAGAATTCTTTGTACTTACGCCTTTAACTTCAAGTCTAAATGTAGAAAAATAATAGCTGAAACTTTAAAATAATATGTGTAACAGCTATAATAAGCTACACGTGTCCAATGTACCTATATGTTGACCTGTGGTACGGAAAATCTATACAAGGACAGTTCAACTTATAATGGAAATTAATAACTTGATCTGTATTACAAATAGGCGAATGAAATAAAACTAATCATTCAAAACGTAATGAGTTATAGCCGAAATGCAACCACCAGGCAATCTGTGACAAGAAAAACACACTCCAACGGATATCTCGAAACATTAGAACACTTTACTACAAACTAGCAATCAGTGACAGGCCTGTTGGTCTAGTGGTTAGTGATCCTGACTGCTGAGCCAGAGGTCATGGTTTCGATTCCCACCCAGGACAAATAATTGTGTGATGAGCATGATCATTTGTTCTGTGTCTGGGTATATTTTATCTATAATATGAATGTATTTAAAAATATATAAGTATGTTTATCAGTAGTCTGGTAGTCCATAATATAGGTTCTGCCTAGTTTGCATTACATTGCAGTTTTTGGCCGTAGGGTATTTATTGATTTCTTCTGTGAAATATTCTGTTTACTCATGGTGATATCACTTTTAACTGAACAATATTTAAATTAAATTAAATTATCATGAATTTTCCGGCAGAAAATTCCAACGATTTTCCACTCAGAATGATGGTCTGAATCTACTATTTCAAGATTCCGCAGGCCGTGTCTTACACCCGTTAGAAATTTAATTAAATAAAAAATAAGGAAATCCATTATTTAATCTATTATATAAAGTTGATTGCCACGAAAGTGGTATAACTTATAACGTAGAATTTAATTTTCAAATAATATTTAATGCTCTTTTTCAAACTTAGTGACCCTGAAATTCAATAAATTTTAGAATTATTATCTGTCATACAATAGACGGTGACGACGTAAGTCCCGATCCCGTGGGAATATCGGGATAAAAAGTAACCTATATGTTAATCCAGGTCTCCAGCTATCTACATACCAAGTTTCATCCCAATCGGTTCAGTATTTTTGGCGTGAAAGAGTAACAAACATCCATACATACATCCTTCCATCACAAACTTTCACGTTTATAAAATTAGTAAGATATTAGCACAGATTACTGAGTGGTATTAATAGGTACATTTTATTTTTAAATGTCATCGAACACGTCAAAAATAAATTTACAGAGGTACATGTAGCTAGCGGTTGCTTATTTGAACCAATCTCAAGAACTAATTACCAATTCTACCAACCCAATCTGTAGAAATCTATTTGCGTAATACATGTAGTATATTTATAGAAATCGGCAAGACTAGTTTCTTAAAAAGCGTATAAAACGTCAAAAGTTTATCTCTTTTATCCCCATTTACCTAAATATAAAGCTATATTATAGCAGTATTTAAGATATCGTTAAATATGACTTAAAAATTAACAAATAACTAGAGAATTGTAACACGAAGGCTGGACATGGTGCAAAGTAACTGATTGTGTTCAAAACATTATTCATCAAACATAGCTGGTTACCAAAAGGCGTGTGATGAAAATAGTGATATTGTGCGTGTAATGTGTAGTGTGTGTTACGATGGCGTGGCCTGGGGGCTCGGATGTTGTGGAGTTACCTGTGCATCACGACGCTAGTGATCACAAGGAGAACCTAGGAGTTCCGACTGAGACTACCTTCGATGGACTAAAGCGGGCAAGTAAGTCAAGTTTTGTCAGCAAGCATTTTCTTTTGTGTTGGTTAATAAATCTACCATTTTAACGATATAGTGAAAAGCCTATAATATTGTGACAATCAATCACGCACACAGAAGACTTTTTCTTTAAAATATCTTCCACTTGCTTGCTTGTTTATGTTTTGTTAACAAAAGAATTTTAAGTTACCCTATTCAAAGTACAAAAGCAGACCAAAATTAAAAAATAATAGCCGAAGATGTAATTTGCGGGTCAGACCAGAATAACTCTATTAAGTACTACAATTGAATTTCACGCAGCGGATAATTTAATTCCGATCTTAAAAAACATAGAACTTCTTCTTTTGAGCAGTTGGAACTACACCTGTACGTTGGCACAGTATAATGTATATAAAGTTTTTAGAAAAGGCCAGTAAGAAAAGCAGCCGATGAAAAATTTATTTAAATTTCGAATAAGGAACTCTTTGGGACTCTCTAGATGTTTAATGATTTCATGTCACTTAATTTCATTTTTTTTTACAAATTGGCGGCAATTTAAAAAGTGTCTGCCGTGCATCGAAATGGATTTGACTAAAGAAAATATTCGCTAAATGATTTATTACGACTTTCGTTGCGGTCTTACTCAACAACACCGTAGCAATAGATCGTCATCGTAACAATAGATTTCAATTGGCATTTCATTACTAAGCTCCATCTCGTGCCACTGTTTACAACAGGTTCAATGAGTTTAAACGTGGTCGAAGCAAACTTACTGATGATTCTCGAGAAGGACGTCCTTCTACGGTGATTACTGAAGATAATGTGAGTGCTGTGCGGCTAATGATAGAAGCCGATGGAAGGGTGACATATCAACAGATTCGGGCAGCTGGCATTGGTATGTCAAGTACAAAAAGTCTTATATGAACATTTAGGCGTCAGAAAGGTTTGTACTAGACGGATACCTCATAATTTGACGGAAGCCGTTGCCGCTCAATGCTAGAAAAGAATGACGGAGGTGACTCGAATGCTGTATATGACGTCGTCACAGGTGATGAAAGCTAGATATATTGTTACGAAACCGGAACCAAAAGACAATCTGGGCAATGGATGTTTCCATTCGAAGATTTGCCGACAAAAGTAAAGAAGGGCAGAATAGTCCGGTCAAGAGAACTAAAAAAATAGTAGTAAGCTTGCAACAATTCGCATACAGCTGGAAATTGGTACTTCAAGGTCACAGTTCTCAAATGTTTTTTTTTTGCAGTTTTCCCAAACAGTAAGTTCTATCATTAAGTAGGTTAAGCAAAAGTTGTGTAGATCATGCAATTATCTATAAAAAATGGTCTTACACTTTTTTTCCTAAGAATTGTTATTTGTGTAATATTACGATTTAAATAGTTGAAAATGTCGTGTTCTCCATAATATGCACGATTACGCCGCCTATGCAAGGTGATAGGAAATACGTTACATTCCTTTTAAGGGGTTGAAGTGGAGCACATTTGGAGCTAATTTAGTCCCGGGATACTATATCCTGAACTTGGTTATTTCTGAGTTATTCAATATTAAAGAATTTTAATTAAACAAGTTTTCAAATAAAAATGTACCCTTGTGGTTAAATATAATTGATTTTGTTTATTGTTTCGCACTTTTCTAGTACACAAAACAAACACAGAAACTCATTTAGAAGCAAAAACAGGTAAAAAACAAAGCACTTTTTAGTTAAGGTTAAAATATCTACTGTTTTTTAACGAAAAAATCACGCTTTAAGAAAATAAACAATCAGTTTAAAAAAAAATGTATGGAGTGTTCCGTACAAATTACTTAACTAACCTTCTTAGTTCATTAGCTATTCAAAAAGGTACAGATGTTAATAAATTGACTTTTATAAAAAAAAGTCTCACGGACTTTAATGCGCCAAAATCATGATAAATTGTAATAAGCTGTAATCTTCAGTCCTTAATTTTTCACCTTTAGAGGTGGAACATTTCCTTCAAATTTAAATTAAACCAACCTTGAGTATAATCGATTCAAGTAAAAAAAGGAATTATTTAAATGGGTTCACGAATGGCGAAGATATCGCGTAACGTACACACAAAACGAGACGCTACTAAACGTGTGCATATTATGAAGAATACAACTTTAGTCAATTTTAGAATCACTTTTGCTCAGAACTGGTGAATCCTTGGGAAAAAGTGTTAGTACAATTTTTGTAGATAATTGCATGATCAACAACTTTGTTCCAGCAATTTTTATCATAAAACTTACTGTTTGGATGAAAAACCAAAAAAAGCCATATTTGCAAACTTTGACCTTGAATAAATGTTTTTGAACATGTGCAAGAAATTTGTTAATTAAAATATGTTGATAAAATAATTAAAAAAACTCACACATACTTTTCATCCCGATATTCACACGGCATCGGGACTTACGCGGGTGAAACCGCGGGGCGCAGATAGTATGAAATAAAATAACATAGAAGACAGTTGTTTATGAACTAGTGTAAATATAATAACAAAACAAATTACACGCAAAAGCCAACAATAAATTTTATTTTAATCATTAATACCTATAATATATGGTTAGGTTTCATGATAGAAACACAATTCACGTTAGCGTTTATTGCTTAGATATAATTGACAATAACAACCGTGACTAGCACATTTAGAAGCCTTATCGTTCGCTTCACCTTACGTGCGTAATTTTTGTTTATTTGTATGTAAGTATACAATGCTTCACGCCAGGGGCGGCCTTAGGTATTGCGAAGCCACGGGCAATAGAACTTTGCGAATCCCTTGTCTTGTGATAAATTTATGTGAATTAAACATATATTAAATACTGATGTGTGACGAGAAATGCAAAAAAAAAACCAATTGAATTGAATTGACAATCTATTTAATTTTCCGCAAAATCTTTTAAAGCATCGCATATATTTTTTAGTTGATATAACGGGCTTCGTCGACTTTACCCTGCTTTCCCACCTAGTTTCAGATGCGTTTTCAGGGTTAACCCTGTTACGTGTGCTTCTAACAAAGCCCACCTCTTCAACCAGCAAAAATAATTTTCTACTTGGGTTGTTATGTGAGGGCGTGAGGCCCCGGGCGTTTATCCTGCTTGCCACCCCCTAAGGCTTTGGCGGAAATGGTTCTTTCGTATACAGACCACCCCTGACGCCTACACGGCACTTGCACAGTTTAAATTGATATAGACTTGGATCCTTGAGTTTAATTCAACGTTTCTTCTCAAGGCTAGTCAGAGGAAATGCCGGCACCATCTAGCTTTAAAAAAGAAATGTGTAAAACTATCCAAAACGACCTATTTGCAAAAATAAATTCATTTATCAAATGAATAGGTACATAGTAAAATAGTCTTTACTTTTTTGCATTACTTATCAAACAAGTATTCAAAGATGACTTCTATGAAAAGTTACAGTTTTGTAGTGCATATAATGAGGATTCCGGCGACTGGGACCGCATTGAACTCGAACCGCGGTCCCAGTTGCCGGATCCATTTAATTTTAATATTTTTCTTCCGGCGACTGGGACCACCACAAAATGCATAAAATTAAATAAATCTATTGTTCAAGCCAAAAATAGTACAGTCAAACGAAAAAATGTTTAAAGTAATGTGCCTGTCGATCTCAAGGTGGATCTTAAGGGTTGCTGAATCTATTACTAAGCGCATGGAATAAATTCATGTCTAGGATAAGTAAATCACATTTATATAAACAAATGATATTTTTAATTCAAAGAGTTTTTTCTTAAATTATTACTTTAAACATTTTTTCGTTCGGCTGTACTGTTTTTGGCTTGAACAATAGATTTATTTATTCATTTAGTTGTGGTCCCAGTTGCCGGAAGAAAAACATTAAAATTAAATGGATCCGGCAACTGGGACCGCGGTTCGAGTTCAATGCGGTCCCAGTCGCCGGAATCCTTCATATAATAAGGTCAACACCTTCACCATAAATGATTACGACAGAAAGCATTATGCATAATTGCATACGTTTTAGTTCCAAGCCAAGTGATGAAGTTTAACTTGCCTACTATCGTCCCCTTAAATATGCTTGTTTTAAGTATTATAATTTAATAAAATTCGAAGATAATAACCATAGCAGTATTTTTTTGTGACGACTAGCTGTTCCCCGCAGTTTCACATACGTTTATATTCACTGCTGCTCTCCTGAGGGTTGTAGCGTGATGTTTTATAGCCTACATTATTCCTCAATAAATACGCTATCCAATACAAAAAGAATCATTCAAATCTGACTGCTCCTGAGATTAGCGCGTATAAACAAACTAAAAAAAAACTTGACTTTGTAATATTAGTGTATGTATTCTGAATGTCAAGATCTGTTTTGATACGATCATAACGGGAGGTACACTTCAATACACTTGTCAGAATACCGTGCAAACCTTGTAGAAACTCGGGTTTTTTGAATATTCCATAAAAAATTGAAAAGGAATCTGATAATGACACTTTTAAAACGAAATCAAAGTAAAATATCGAGTGATGATGGAATAAATTGGGTTCGTTTGAATTTGCGCTCGTAAGATATTTACTTTTTATATTCATTCGCGCTTTGAGTTGTAATATTAAAATTGATCAGATCTTGTGACACTTTATAGTAAAAAATATTTCACTGCCTCTTTCGAACTGTTATAACTACAAAGTACAACACTTCTTCGAATTGCATCAAAAGTATTCGCTGCGCGGCCAAGAGCTTATAAATATAGCAACCCCTTATTTATCTTTCAAGCAGTACATGTACTGAAAGCTATCTTGACCTTTTTGAATTTTTCGATTTTCGACGCAAAAAGGGTTATAAGTTTAAGGTGTGTATCGGTCTGTGGCATCATAACTCCTAAACGAATGAGAGGATTTTGCTTTAGTTTTTTGTTTGAAAAGTGACTTTATCAAGAGAGTTTTTTTTTTTCAAGTATTCTTACCTATTATTCAAGAAAATCTGTTTAGCCGGATCTCTTTTTTACTCGATGTAGTATTTTAAATTTACGCTTTTTAATTCTAGAATTCTTTATTCAAATGCTAACAGCCAAGAAAAGCATAAAGAATACGTAGCGGTTTACAATCAAGTATTGAAAATATTATTGGTCCAATGTGTGAATACTATGTTGTAGGACCTTGGCTTTGAGAAATGTCACGTCCAGCAAAGTGCCTGTGGGGATTCCTTACCCGCCTACTCTACCCGCGTTACGCCACAGGTCGACAGGAATAAATTTGTTTAGATGTAACATACAGAGTGTTTGGCGTGTATACCGACTACATTTTAGTAGAGATTGTAGGTTATTTGGTAGTTTTCACTAAAATACCTATGTTTTATGAATCTGAAACGGTTTATCAACAGTCAATTGGCCCATGAACCGTTGGTCAACATTATCTTTAAACCATAAACTTTTCGTCCAATGGACTTTTCATTCACGAACGTTTCGCCGGCATTACTCTACGTCGATTCACTATTTATAGTCATTGGTTTAGGTTATATAGGACCGATCCGGTTCTGGCACTTCGCCGGCCGCTGCCGCGACACGCTCGCTTCGCTCGCTCGGCTCGCGCGTTGTGGTCACAGTTCTAACTTAACCTAAACCACAGATAACATAATACTATACTAGTACAGATACCTCATCCCATACAACGAAATGCGACCCTCCTAACTCGGGCAATTCCGCGGGCTACTATTTTTTAGCCTACAAAGGCGCTGGATGCCGCTAGCAGCGCGATAGATAGCTAGGGCCACCTAGCGATGAATGGAAAAAAATATTTACTTACCAATAAACACGCAACCAATAGATGGCGATAATTAGTATGTAATCAGCAGGTAGGACTGTTCGTTATATTAGATAACCGATAAAATAACTTATTACTTATAAATAATCAAACGGCCTATTATTTATTACATCCGGTAAGCATTATTTATATTGCGCGAATATATTTATTATTACATACGACCAGATCTAAGTACGTGCAACATCTCACCATTCAAGGTCAATTTCACTTCGATCATCGTTGTGTAATATTTGTATCCCATGCCAAATTATGCTCTAGTACAACCTCATAACAACTATATTCCCATCAATGTACAAAATATTAGTAAAAATAATAGTCAAACCACAGATTTGATAATATTTTCGTCAAACTAATATATTTGTTTGTCTTAAACCTTAGATTAGAATATTGTTTGAAGAAAATCAATGCGGATAACTCGTTTGACATTGTTGCGAACACTCTTAGCAGTAAGTAGATAATCTACCTACCTACCATTGCAGCATTGACGCTGCGACACGCGACGATCACGAGCAAGCCGGGCTGCCAGTAAGGACAACTTATTTTCAAATATCAAATTAATCAATTCAACATCTCGTACTATTATACACAAAATCAGTGTTGTACAATGTACGATGTTACGTCACTCAATCACGTCACGTGTACCGAACACGTACCGTGCACTTAAACTTATTAAAAACACCGACACCACCACACCAACAGTTATTAGCTTAGATCTTAATTTTGTCTTAATTTTATAGACAAAGTCAAAATGCCGAAGCAAGTTTTACATAATTTGCACGACGACACTTTTTTGAGCGACTAAGCAAATAAAATGAAAAAAGTATAATAATGTATCTGATCTGAAATAGTAATATAGTTCATAGCGGCCTCAAAATTTGATACGTGTAGTATGGATTACGTAGAAAAAAAAACACAATCAAAAGCATAAACCTAGGTACTTAAAACCGTAATAGCATCCCTAATAGCTGTAAATTTCTCTTTACTACTATATTATTTTTACAAACAATTTATAAGAGAATACACGTTAGTTCATAAGTAATTAGGTATTTGTATTTTTTTTAAATAACTAATTAAAAACCTTTAACTGCCCAGAACTCAGCGCTTGTAGAGGTAAGACCTGTGCCGATTTTTGTAACGCCAAACAACAGAACGTGAACCGTATACTACGTCTGCCTATTTTTGATCACGGAAGTATGTTTTGGTTATTTTCTATATATTGAACAATTATTTTGTAGGATGTAGAGCTTATCTTGACTCAATTTAGGTTATGTATTTCGAGTGTATGAATAGTATAGACTATTATTATAATGACAGTTCGAATTACAACATCTTACTACAGTTAAATAGTAGCAGTATATTTTTTTGACGTGACAACGTCTTATAAATTGGTTTGCCGGGTGACACTTCAAGAAACTGCGTTACGCTCCGCTCACGTTATGCGCTCACAATGAGAGCGAGTGAGAGGCACGCGTCCCTTCCACTCGGGCATGGTTATTATTTTACCACTCAAAGTCGTTGTCACGTAAAACTTTCGCCCGTATACCGACTTTACAGGCAACCAATTTTGTCCATTAGCTCCTTGATATGATTTATAGATAAAAACAATCAGCGCTAACGACGATAGCTATCGCTTACACTATTGCTCTTTCTGGTCTATGCCTTGTCCATTAATACAATAGATTGCGCGACCAGCTTTTTTATTTATTTATTTATTTTAAAAACTTAGTACTATGTTACAGATAATAGCCAAGCTGCCAAACTATTATCTGTAACATAGTTAAGTTTTTGAAATAAATAAATATATAAAAAAATATATATTAAGCATCACATCAATCTCGCCATACATTTGAAAACAAATGCAAATTTAAGTTATGTATAAATAATTATGTCTGTATGTTTGTAACGATGTATGTATCTAATAGGTAAGTACGAAAGAGTTTCAATTGTATGCAGTATGTATAGTATGCAAACATATTTGTTTGTTGCGTCTAAGTGTGTTTAGTTAACTTGAGGTGTGATATATAGATTTCTCTATCACTACATATTATAAAACAAAGTCCCCCGCCGCGACTGTCTGTCTGTCTGTCTGTCTGTTCGCGATAAACGGAAAAACTACTGAACGGATTTTCATGCGGTTTTAACCAATGGATAGAGTGATTCAAGAGGAAGGTTTATATGTAGTATACATGCATATTATCATAGAGAAAAGTCGAGAAATTCAAAGATTTGTAATGTCATGTCGTAACAAACATATTTTTGTGCGCTTACATTGCAAACGCTGGCTAAACCTTACGAGATAGATCAAATTAATGTACTACGGAATTGTATATCTTAAAAAGATCAATAAAAAAGTCCGCGATGGTATATGTGTATCTCCTAAGGATAGCCCACAGTAACCATTTTTATCTTTTACATATTACAAAAAAAATATGGGTTATTTATCAACCATTTTAAACAATACCGTATTATTCCTTATCCAATTAAATACATTAGGTACGTTCTGCATTTCATGTACATCAAAATTGCCCTTTCCAGCATACAATAAAAATTAATATCTTAGAAGATATCAGAGATTTAAAAAGCGGGGGCAGAGCGGCTGGCGGGCTGAACTGTTTTTGATTATTCTTTTTCGTTAGATAGGGTACCTCAAGGGTGGTCCCATGTCAAGGAAGTCAGGATCTGTTGATGGGATCCTGATAAAATTGAGAGAAACCCTCGAAAATTGTAGGAACGAATAGTTGTTCTGTTTACTTTTCATTACTTTATGAGGTTTTTGCGTTTAGAATAATCATCATATCATGTAGCTGAGCTAATGATGAAAAAAAAAATCATATTATAAGAATCTTCACTGCATATCACTACATATTATAAAAAAGTCCCCCGCCGCGCCTGTCTGTCTGTTCGCGATAAACTGAAAAACTACTGAACGGATTTTCATGCGGCTTTCACTAATAGACAGAGTGATTCATGAGGAAGGTTTAGGTGTATAGTTTGTACCCGTGCGAAGCCGGGGCGGGTTGCTAGTTTTTTAATAATGATGACTCTGATTTGTATCTGGCATGAGTCGAAAACGCTCCGTGTACAAATGTTTTAGAAAGACATACAAACATCTACGTTAATAAAAGCAAATGAAGCAAGGTACACCTGCCTTAAATAAAATTATAATATCATTATCTTATGTTATTTTGTAGCAATCGATATACGAGTATAATAAAGGAAACGAAATATGATTATAAAAAAAAACAGTCAGTAGTAGGACTGTATGTCAGAAGTGAAAACAACTTCACAATGTATTTGCTTATACATACACATCTGTATATATATAATTAGGTTAAAAATAAAAAGTAGGTAATAACATATCTAAATGTATACACAGGGTACATTGGAAGTTCTGTGCTCCTGGCCGCTCATAAATATTTGAATTTCGATTATTTTTTTTAAATATAAGAAACTCGGCTCCGTCTTACGAATTTTCGATCAGGTCACGTGTCCTTAAAATTTTTAACCATCCCAAAAAGTGCACAACGCCGCTAAAGAAGTTTTCACTTCAAAAAACAACATATTAATTTTCGTACTTAGAAGTTTATAGGAATGTTTCACGATACGACGACATAGGGAACCCGAAAACAGTCTCGTAAGAAAGAATCTCTTTTTTCTCTTTCTCTCTTGATTTCTTTTTAAATAATTTTTTTGACAAGCAATAACTGCCGAAGAGTTGCAAGGCGCGGCTAAGAAATGAAGATTCATAGTCTATATGAATGAGATTTGATAGTTCAATACCTGTTAAAATGCTGTGGGGTGCTGACGAAGAATGTTACCCTCCCCCCCCTCCGCTCTTTCTCTTACTGTGGGTGCCGTAAGATTTGGCTAGGGACAAAAAACCATAAGGTGTGCAGCGTCTATCGCGAAACCACAAAACCCCATACCCGAACACTGCGCCCGCCTACCAAGCGTGGCGAGTATTGGTAAAAAACCCGCAATGAAAGCAAATAGAATGATCAGGCCCTGAGTCTCAGGCAGCCCTGCTCTTCCTGGCTACGGTAGCGGTTACTGTATCTGATCAAACGTTCGGCTAACAATCCTTTAAACGACAACTGGCCCTGGTAACACACAACCTTCGCACAGTGAGGATTAGCGAAAAGATTGACGATGATGAACAGGAAATTGTAAAAAAACATGTTGAAAGAGAGTGTCTTTGGAGTTTCTTGCCTGTTCTCCTCCATAGGATGCGTACTGTAACAGACTATCTTCACGACTGACTTATTCTGACTGACTCAAAACGTTGACAATTCAAAAATACTTATTGGATTAATTACCAATAGGTATTTTTAAATTGAAATATTTATATAGTTTTTTATTAATTTAAATCACATTTTTATTATGGAAATAATTTTATTTAAAATACCTACTTAATGTTTTTAAAAATAAGAAACTTCATACTATCATAATCTATACGAGCAAAGCGGCAGGCGCATAGCTAGTGGCTGGAACATTACGCATTATTAATAACATTTGAAGACAGGAAGTAAAACAAATAATTTAATAGTAGAAAAAGGATCATGATTGCTTAGTCACTGCGGTAACACAGTGTCAGGAACTCGCGAGTGCAACCTAGTCGATGTCGTGCGTAAATACCTAATTTTGTAAAATGCAATTATGTGTTATAGCTCTTAACGTATAATTACTTAACAGGTTATCACAGACATGATTTGTTTTAGGTATCTCTATGTGTATGTTCGTACTTATTACACAATAACATCAATAATGACATTGTATCCGATTATACAATGCATCTACTAAACAAACAGCATACTTAGGCCCACCATTACTTAAATTGCCAACGCCGGACAAAAACTTAAAAAAATCCGGACACATGGGTGAAATCGAGATTCTTTTCCGGACACCTTAAAAAAACCGCCGATTCCATTTAAATTTTTATCTTGTTAAAGATTCATCTAACAATTGTAATTGTTCCTTGGCACAGAGTGTCCGGGTTTTACCCGAACACTTTTTGGAAACCCCGCCGGAATTTTTTATAGTATCTTTGAAATTCGAATTAATAATTTACCTACAATAGAAAATGCAAAAACATAACGCAACAATACAGTTTCATTAAAATTTGGCCAACTATCAATAGTCAATACCTACAAACTCAATAACAAAACCGATAGGTACGGTTTTGTTATAGTGTTACTTCAACGTAGTACCAGAAATTGCCGCCAGAGGACCGAGAGGACAATATTGAATTTTGTCAAAATAAGAAAACTGCATTTAAGAAGCTTTTATTCAATTTTGCCGTGTTTAGGGTATTTTATGAAATTAGAAAATACTTTTATCAGGACCTAATATTGATTTTCCATAAACTTCAATAACAAATCGATACCCGTAACGCCATCTATTGATATTTGTTTGAACCATTTTTCTTTTGTTAGAGATGGGACCCCATGCCTAAACCAATGACTATAAATAGTGAATCGACGTAGAGTAATGCTGGCGAAACGTTCGTGGATGAAAAGTCCATTGGACGAAAAGTTTATGGTTTAAAGATAATGTTGATCAACGGTTCATGGACCAATCGACTGTTGGTAAACCGTTTCAGATCGATGTTTTATAACGTCTAAGAATAAAAATTACCCAAAACATTCACCTGAAATCGCCTCTTTGGACCTTATGTCGCCTAAGGAGGATCTCAGTTCTTATCTCTGTTCGACTTTAATGGTTTTTCTTTTTGTTAGAAAGCGGGTGTCTCTGGTGTAGTGTCATATCAATTTGGGAAAGAAAATCCACCAATCTTGAACAGCTTGCTCTTGTTTGTGTGACTCGTAACAAATCGATAGAGAAAAAGATGCACTTGCACATACATACCTTTGAAGTGACTAACGTTTTGTCCAAGTGACACTGGCCGTGCTCATATTTCGACGGTATACACATATCGCCACCCGGCAAAAAAGTGTCATATCACAAAAAAAAAGTGTCAAATCATATGTTAGGTATGTTTTGACATTTTATAACATTGAATAGCAAATGTTGCATTTGGTCAGCTGTAAAAACATCTTTATTTCTGTTTTGTTCAATTCACCGGCATAAAAGTCGTGTTTTCTCGAAATAGCTGTTTTTCTATTACGACACTTTTTTTGCCGGGTGGCGATATGTTAGCCATCGCTTTTGAAACTACGTACGTACTTCTGTACGTCACATAATTATGTGCCTATAACATATTACAAAAAACTTTAAAAGCTATTTTAATATCTATTATAATAAAGTATCAATAGCCCGCACAAACCTCAAAAATATTGTGTGTCCATGTGCTAATCACTTTACACAAACTGTTATATACAATGGCTTATGGGTTTGAAACAACAACAGATTTAACTAAAGTAACAAAAATCGTGCACACGGTACAAATATTGATTGAAAAATGCAGTAACAGAAAGGAAATGTCAAGCTACAGAAAGGTTATTGAGAACTGAACAGACCTTTATCAGCGATTTTAATCCCTTGGCTTTGAAAACCAAATTTGTCTTCTTAAAATCACCATTATTATCATTTCAGCCATTAGCCGTAAAATGCTGGACATAGGCCTCCCTCATCACTTCAAAGAAGACTGATTGGAGGCGACTTGCACTCACAATCTACCTGTAAACCTTGCAAGGGCGTCTGTCCACCTTGTTTATCTTATCTGTGTACCTCTTGATGGACGTCCTACACTGCACTTTCCGTGACGTGGTCTCCATTTTAAAAATTTTTAGCCCATCGGCTATCTATTGCACGTTATGTCTTCTGCACACTGCTACTGCAACTAGCTGATCCGTTCGGCTTTGCCGGCAACCTTCGTACGTGGCATATCTCCTCATTTCTGATATAATACGATTCCCGAAAATATAAAAAAATCAATCCAGAATTTCTTAGTAATGACGTGTCGCGCATATCAGTTTACACAAAAGATTATTGTGTAATTGGCATTTGTCTACATTAACCTTCGTATATGGCTTCCTCGCCGTGAAACGACAAGTCGATCAGTCTAGCCTGAACGCTGAAGGTAGCATCATGCTGGTACAAATCCTGGTCTTCATGTATATTGGCACTTGCCTCGTGTTTTACGTGGCGCATGTCATTGATTATTATTTCTCAGTGCTGTGATAAGGAAGTGAGATAGATGCAGGTGCCAAAGTGTCTAAGGCATAATGTGGAGAAGGATCAAAGCTGTTTTCTCTTTCAAAAGACTTGGTGAGTTTTGTTATTTAAAGGTTAATTTGAGGGTTAATGTCTCGTGTTTGACGAAAGCTTTACATCCGAGTTACTTTCAACGCGGTGAAGTATTTGACTTTTGAAGACAAAAATTTGTGCCTTGCTTTGCTTTACTATCTTATAGCTTTGAAGTAATTAACTAATGATGTTTATTCACAATTTAATAAACTTGGAGATTGTTCAAACTCTCAACTTTCAGTATTCCTAGCAAAGATCTTGGTTGTTAACGATAAGTCTGCTAAAACAGCAGCAGGGCAATTTTAGAGATTTAACGTAATTACTTGGTTTAGAAATGTCGAGGACATCACATAATATACAAGATAAAAACAGCTAAATTGAGAAACTCCTTCTTTTGGTCTAGATATCGAATACAAATAATTTTTGAAACAGATAAATTCAACGCTTAATCCGTTATTTTAAGAAAAAATATAGATTTATTTGTAAAATTTCAAAAACCTACTTTAAATTTGAATTTGCGTGAAAGCTCCAATCTTCAATAGGTTTGAGACCACATTGTTTTAGTATTATTTCATCAATCGTTTTTTGTTGAAACAACCTTTGGATTAGGGCATTTCCAACAAGTCCATAAACAACAGAAATTGTCTTCTCTTGAGATTGAACCCATAACCTCTAATTATGAATTTTTATATTATTCTACTAGACCACCAGACCATTTAAGCCAGTATGTCAAAACCTAGAAATATATTTGGAATATCAAATTGTAAACTTATTTGTGAACACTGATGAAGCCTATCTAGTCGTTATGAGGTGGTATGTGCATCATACTGAATGTGAGCCTAATTGAGTACACTCTAACGAGCCTGGGGACGTTCCTCAGCACCTGAGCTCCTCTTACCATAAGCATTACCTATAGTTATAGTTAATTATATACGTCTATTGATCTATTATGTTGTTATTTTTCTGGTTAAACAGGCTCTGGTTGAAAGTTGTATTCTTGTTAACCGCTTGTATGTCGTCTGTATTTCTTTGGGGCCTGACAAGGGCCTTTCAATAAGGTTTAAATCGATCTGCCGCGTCATTGTCTGGCGCCACAATCGGTCTTGAAATACCTGAGTGAGTAAAACGTATATGTATATAAATATTATACATGCAAAAGTATCTGTCTGTGTGTTATCTTATTAATATTATAAAGGCAAAAGTTTGTGAGAATGGATGGATGGATACTTGTAACTTTTTCAAGCAAAAACGGCTGACCGGAACTGGATGAAATGTGTTACAGAGATAGATTATAGTATGAAACAGCACGTAGGCTACTTTTTATCACGGAAAATGCGTAGTACCCATGGGATAGGTTTTACCAAAATTTATTAAATATAAATACCACTCATTGTTACCAGGCCTTTTAGTAACCGTTAACATTTTCCAGACATGTATCATAGTGCCAAGTCTAGGTCTTATATGTTACTTTAGGTAGCAGCCAGAACATTACAAAATGCCAAATGCACCCTATATACGATAAAAGTTCAGCTGTTAATATGTTGATTGTAGGTACACCTTTGTATTGTATTGTAAAGTTAGACAGTCTGTGGCCTTCCTCAATAAACGGGCTATCAATAAAAAAAACACGCTTTAATGACGAACTGATTTAAAAAGTAAAAAAGATCCCACTACCCACCTCCTGGCTTCATCAGCAGATCATCGCTACCAAGTCCAATCTATTGAATTCGTCAAAACGAATCATATGAGCTTAAACTCTAGCAATTCACTAGAAGCCACTGAAGAGGTCCACTATCGGTGGATAGTGGGTCAGGAGGAGGTGTCCTGGCTCCTTCATCAGATCAGCTCGTACATGCCAAATTATAGTACTGTCATCCAAACTACACATACATACAAAGTTTCATTTCGATAGGACAAGTACATGTAAGAAGGTTAAAATTGACTTGGCTAAAAAAGCGTGTTGAAAATTTAAAATTTAAATCGTACCGTGAGTACCTGAATTAAAGTGTTCAAACGTACAAATCTTCTATTGATACCTCTATGACGCAAATCAATTGATTATTTACTAGCTCTAAAGCTGTAAGTATAGGCTTAAACCCACCCAAAGCAATACTTACCGTGAATATATTGTTGTAGCGTTACTACGCCGTAGACGTAGAACTTCTACGAATTAAGTCTCGCTCAAACAAGCGTTTTAATATCTTGTTCAGTTATATATAAGGTCAGATTCAATTATTGAGCATGTAATGCATCATCGCTTAGACTATCATTTGTTTACAAATCGGCATGTTGACACGTGCCATTTGGAGTATGTTCCGATATACATTGAGAGCACTGTTCAGTCCTCGTGCTGGGGAGAAATTCGTTCCGTTATAGACTGACAGTATACTGTCGCAGTATCTTAGGGAAATATATGACGTCATAAACGTCGCCATTTTTGTACTGTGAGTACTGGAGGTTTCGAGGTAAGGTGCTCTCAGTGCTCTATCACATGGCTGTTACACTGTCACTTTTATTATGCGATTTGACAATTGACCTGAATTGACAACTGATAGTATACTTGACTGCATTCCATTTTAAACAGTATAAAAGAACGGCTTCGCAGTATACTAAATTGACGTCGCACCTTACAGTGCTCGCAGTAATGTCGGGACACACACTTGGTATTGTCGAATAAATAAATAACAAAAGCTGTAATTGATATATTCGTGAAATGAAAAAATGTACATACATGTAATTCTGTTATAATTTGGCTTGAAGGTTTACTGTTATAACAAAATATCACATGCTTGATGGTAAGCTGTTACCAGCCGCTGTTTGTAGCGGTGGTATCGTAATGGCTTCAGTTGAGATCAACTGGTTGTTGCAAGTTCAAACCTCACCTAGTACACTATTCAGGTGAATATTCCTAACACAAGCATTTATCTTAGCTGGAGCTATTAACATGAATACTAGTAATGTGTGCCCCCCTAGTATTCAATTAAAAGAAAAAAAAACTTAAGAACTGTCTGCCCGCGGTCGTATATAAAGTGGAAATGCTGAAATAGTCGGACAGCTTCACTACCATCGCTTAATTTGTTTTCGCCACCTCTGCACTGTGTACTATGTTATTTTGGATCATATTTATTGAGTAAAATAAATGGTAGGTATTAAAATGATAACACACACAATAGCCCTCAATAATATTTTGAAACAAGGAGTTAGGAAAGCAGTTTATTAACAAAGATTGTTGTCTTGCAAGTACTCGTTTTAGATGACTTTCAACTATCAACCAAAAGACTATTATGGTCTTTTTATTATTCAGTAGCCACATACTTTCGGCTATAATACATAATTTATTTTAAGTTTACGGCTCAAATAGATTGATTGGGTCAATTTGTTGATGTTGATTGATTGATAAGAAACGAACATATTGACCTCCGATAGAATATTTATAAAACGGCATTGAAAGTTTTTGTTTCTTCACTACATAGTATACAACAAAGTCGCTTCCTGCTGTCCGTCTGTCCCTATGTATGCTTAGATTTTTAAAACTACGCAACGGAATTTCATGCGGTTTTCCTTAATAGATAGAGTGATTCAAGAGGAAGGTTTATATGTATAATACATGCATAACATAGTAGAGAAACACTGATAACTTTAGAGGTTTCTAATGTGATGTCGTAAATAAACACATTTTTTTTTTGCGTTTACATTGCAAACGCTGGCTGAACACTACGACATAGATCAAAATAATGTACCACAGTATTGTACACCTTAAAAAGGTCTACAAAAAAGTCCGCGATGGTATATGTCTATCTCTTAGGGATAACCCACAATAACCATTTTTTATCCTTTACTTTTTACGAGAAATAATGGCTTATTTACGAAGCGATTTTAAGCAATACAGCATTAATCCTTATCCAATTAAGTACCTTAAATACATTGTGCATTTAATATAGATCAAAATGGCCCTTTGCAGCATGTAATTTCAATGAATATTTTCGAAGATATTACAGATTTAAAATGCAGGGACATAGGGTTCCGGCGGTTCCGGCCAGAGGGTTATATGTCGCTCTTTCAAGAGTAACCTCTGAAGAAAACATGTTTGTATTGTCTAATGACAAAAAAGCTGTGAACGTTGTATATAAAGACATTCTGTAGTATATTTAGTATCATCATTGCACCCGTGCGAAACCGGGGCGGGTCGCTAGTTCATTATATATTATACTATTTCAGGTACTCATGTGTGATGTGATGTCTTAGCTCCACTTACACTACATTTTACTTCGCTACACACAACTAATTTATGGTAAAACAATGATATTAAACACATTTATTCGGTACCGTCGCGACCCCTTACTTCACCTGGGTTTTGACACTTTTTTCAACAGTTCTTTCGGATTTGAAAGTATTTTGAATTAAAAAACGGTTTTACTTATCTTTGGCTATAGTTATAGACAATTCACGTTTTGATTATTGTTTAATGATAAGCTAAAAATTAGCTCCAAAGGTAAAAGGCGAAGAAGGTTATTATTCCCTAACTTCGCCTACCTTATCTCACAGCGTCATAATAAACAATTTGTTTGACATTAGCTAGTATATGGAAGTTAAAATGTGACAGAAGAATATGAACCATACTTTTAACACAATAAAGTCATATTTTCTTAAAAAAAATGTGTAGTAGGCGAAGTTAGGGAACAGTCTGACGCCTCGGCCACGACATCGAGCGGTGCGACTTGCGGTGCGTTCTGCGTCTTGCGACTGGCGTCGCCATGCCACTACCCGCCAGTAAGTTGTGACTCTTGAGTAGCAGATACCCATGGGCGGCGGTAGTCACTTACAATCAGGTGACCCGTCTGCTCGTTTGCCACCGAAATCATAAAAAAAAACGGCAACAGTAGTAAATAGACATGAAAATTAATGGCAACATATAACGAATATAATAGTTTTTAATATTTTTTTATATTTAGAACTACTCTCAGTATTAGAGGGCAACACCCAGTTCGAGTTACACGTATGCGTCCCTGACCTGCTAGAGCTACTGCTTACACTCCCCAACCCATCTATAGATATAAGCAATATCCCTTTAGTTCTGCCTATATTCTGGCTATATATATTCAGTGGCGTAGCGTGCCTTGGAGGGGCCCTGTATCAAAATTAGTTACGGGGCCCAAATGAAGGGTAAAGATTTCTCACAAAAGAAACAAAAATGCTTTAAACGGGGGAATCCCTCAATAACCGATGTAGGATGTTGCCAACTTTTGGGCGCACGCTTAACCCGGGAAAAACACCGGACAAGTGGGAATCTGACTCGCGCACCGAGGGTTCCGTAAGCAAACAAACTTGTATACGTACATCTCGGGAATCAATTTTATTCTCAAAGACTTTTGCCCGTCTTTTTCGAAAGACAAACTTAACTTTGCGGTTGTGATGTACGACAAAGTGAACAATCCAACCGCTAAATATAAGTTTGTAATCACAAAAACTTTTTTTTTTATGTGATATAACAACAAATTAACTACTTTCGGATTTTTTCCTTCACTTGTGCTGTCCTTGCGTCTTACCAATCTATCGTCTTATCTTTCATGATTCTAGGTAAATGGGAAGTACCCTATTGGTTTTCGACCCAAAACCTGTAGGGTACTTCCGGTTAAGCTGGAATTGTCAATTTTGGTTAAAAGCAAGGTCTTACAGCACAAGTAAATGGAAAATTCCGAAAAATAAAAAAGTTGAAAATTAAGGTAAATTTTGGTACTTACAAGTTCGAAAATCTAAATTTGCCCATGTCTTTTTATCGTGTCGACTGAGGACTTTGATTTTTATACACCTAATAGGGGCTATAGACCTCAGTATCTGGTATAAATTTCAACTTACTAGGTCCACCCGTTCCTGAGAAAATCGGTGGTGACACACGGACAGTCGGACAAGAGAGTGATCTTATAAGGGTTCCTTTTTTTACTTTTTGAGGTACGAAACCCTAAAAACAGATTGCTTTTTTGACTTTTGTCATTTCTGAAGTGAAAACTCTCTATGGCACGTATGACAGTTTTTTTTTATATGTATTTTCCCGCGGGAAGCACGAGATTAAGTGACATTGTGGAAAACATTTTACAAATTTTTGCTTACACACGTTAGGGGCCCCTATAGCCCGGGGGCCCCGTATCATTGATACGGCTGATACGGCGCTAACTACGCCCCTGTATATATTATACTTTACTGGCCTTAACCATAAATAAAATAGTATTATTTGCTGATGCCAATATAGTATTATTTGCTGACGAGCCAATAGCTTTGACGATGTAAATAATATTATTCATCGAGTACATGATTGGTTTACTGCCAACAATTTTGTGCTAAATGGGAATAAAACTAAATGTATAAGATTCTCTTTACCTAACGTTAAACATAGTGAATGTGACATCTTATTAAATAAGCAAAAGTTACATTTTGTAAATGAAACTGTTTTCTTAGGGATATCGCTAGATTCGAGATTACAATGGGGCCCTCACTTAACATCTCTTTCGAAGTGGCTAAGTTCTGCAGCATATGCTGTAAGGAAAGTCCGCCAATTCACAGACATAGATACTGCGCGACTAGTATACTTTAGTTATTTCCACAGTGTCATGTCTTATGGTATATTATTATGGGGGCGTGCTGCAGATATAGAATCGATATTCATTCTGCAAAAAAGAGCTATCAGAATCAGAGTCATTTATAATCTAGGTAGTCGCGAATCCCTTAAGGATCTATTTAAGGAAATTAATATCCTGACGGTGACTTGTCAATATATTTATGAAAACATCATGTATGTTAGAAAAAAATCTTCATCTCTTTACAAAACGGCGTGAAAGATATAATTATATTACTAGAGATGGACACAAACTAGTTCAACCAAAATTTAGATTAGCAAAAGTGCAAACATCTTTTATGTGGTACTGCGTTAAATTCTATAGTAAAATAAAATACCTGATAATGTTCTTCAACTAAGTGAGAAGAAATTTAAAACTTGTATAAAACGCACGCTATGTAGGTAAACGAGCATATTATAAACTAGATCATTATTTAGATGATAAAAATGCGTGACAAAATACCGGTCCTGGTCCACAGTCATACTGTCAATGAGATTTATTGACATTTTGATTATTTATATTATTGACATTGTAAATTTTATACAACATTAGTGTTATTTTATACACTGTTGACTTTGTAGTTATAATACGCTTTTTATTCCTTGTTAATAAAAAAAAATAAAAAAATTGAATTGTACATGTGAGAACTGTGTAGTCACAAGTATTATGTTAATTTTCTATGTTGCCCAGCAGCTCTGTGATTTTCTTTTCCATTTTAGAACAATATTAATTTATGTTACATTGTCCTCAAATTAAATTGCGCTTAAAAGCAATGTAACAAATAACTTTGTAAAAAAAAACATGTTGGAAAAGAGTGTCCTTGGAGTTTCTTGCCTGTTCTTCTACGTACTGCTTCACGACCTACTTATACTGACTGACTCCTCCTGACAATTCAAAAATACCTATTCCGATTGGTCAGGCGGAGGATGTGGTGTTGCCAGTGAGCAGAAATGATAAACTCCCAATTTTTTATTATCTATTTCTAGTCTATATTATTATTATCTTGTTTTTTTTTTGTTATCTTTTTTTATTCTTTTTCTGTAAAATATTTAAGTGTTAGAATAGAATAGAATAAACGTTATTGTACACCAAAAGAATTATTTTACATGGAATAGTTCATCTAGTGAATATGTACAAAGGGCGGCCTTATCACTAAAAGCAATCTCTCACAGGCAACCTTTGGATGGACAGAGACGACAATAAATAGATGAAAGCATGGGTAGTTTTGGTGTAAAAAGTGCTGATATGGGAGATATTTTGATTAGTTAAAAGAATCATAAAATACTTGTAAAGTATACAGCATTTAAAATGTTTTGAATAATAATAATAATAGTAGTAGTTGAAAATATACAGATATGCATTCATTCCTAGCAATACTGTATTATTGTATACACTAGTACACAAACATACATATATACAGTCTGTGTAAACATATACACAGATTATATACAGAAACACATACATAAACAAATATATTCACATACACATATCTATGTATATAAACATATATACGTATAGTGATGATATAGAGTTTACTGCTCCGTGAAGTAAATTTGAAATTAATTTGAATTTGGAATTCCTAACCAAACGCCAGATATTATGATGATATTGAGATCGAAGTGGCTAGTTAGACAAAACGCGAATTTCATATGTAAAGACCTAATAGTACGCCTGTGTACTTGTTTGCATAATTAGTAGTACAGAAAAAAGGTGTTGTGATTACAATTTACAATTATGCGCTTCTACGAGTCGTCACTACTGATCGCAAGCGGATTGTCTCCATAATGAGATAATGATTGAGCGGACCGTCTTAACCTTGCGACTTGCGAAGCCTTATAACCGATCAGGCACTTACCCCTCACGTGGAATGTCAATCACATTTCGTAGTTTAGGGGCCATTACGGATAACTCACGTGTTTTATTCAAACAATAGTTGTCGTCTAATTTTAGACCTCCTTATGAAACACGCACGTGTTCTCTCACTGAAGTGGATTATACATGCAATTTAGTAGCAATTGTTATCGATATACGCTTTGTTTATAAACTATCCCACTTCGGAAATATCTATTAAATATACTGAATGACGACTTACATTTATCAAGCATATCACCATCCTGCAGAAACTGTCAAAGTATTTGCTACTTTGCCGGTTTCTCCAGGAGTTTTGTCCTGACATCCACACAGTGGCGTAGCGTGCCTTGGAGGGGCCCAAATGAAGGGTAAAGATTTCTCACAAAAGAAAAAAGAAAAAAAAAAAGTCAAAAAAAGTCTTGCGGAGTTTAAACGGGGGAATCCCGCAATAATCGATGTAGAATGTTGCCAACTTTTGAGCGCACGCCGTGAATAAAAGAGATTGCTTTTTTTTACTTTTGTCATTTCTGAAGTGAAAACTCTATAGGCACGTATGACAGTTTTTTTAATATGTTTTTTTCCCGGGAAGCACGAGATTAAGTGACATTGTGGGTAATATTTTACTATTTAAGTAAGCAATTACACGCGTTAGGGGCCTCAGTAACACGGGGGCCCCGTAACATTGATACGGCGGTAGCTACGCCCCTGCATCCACATACAGTAAACACACACTTCAACGCCATCTAGGGAAGACGATCCTTAGTACATAGTAACTACAGGTTCTGTATCGCGCAGGGCAAGTTTTCGCACCAATTAGTATACGTACAACTTTCGAACATAAACCGTTGGACCGCAGTCCGCCGGGTAGATCACCCAGCCTGGTTCTATCCGGTCAATCCAACTAAATTTTTGCGTTTTACAGGCTAACTAATGACATAAGATTGCCACAACATAAGTCTAGATAGGATAGATAGAAGAAACTAGATAGACAATCTACAGTATACAGTACACGTTGCAAGTGACAAAGGCTACAAAGAATGGATTTTAATCACATCTCGCGTCATGCTTTCTTTTAATGTGCAGCTAGCGACCCGGCAGTATGCTTTCAGGAAATGTTATCAAAATAACGTTGAATACGCTAGAAAAACAAATAATAAACCAATGTTTACACATATATGTTATATAATATATTATTATGTTGGTACATTTTCTCGCCTGATAATAGGAGTTCCTTCGCTCAGCGCCTATATCTACTTATATAATTAATATGACTTTTTGTAAAATGACGACAATTTAAACGTATATAAATAAAAGGTATGTTTACTTGACGTTTTATGTAAACCGAGTAAAAAACACTGTGTATCTGACAGAGACGTTACAGACGTGGACAGACGTTACAGACAAACAGAGGGAATTATTGCGGAGAAAAAGAACGGCCTAAAATGGGGAGATAATATTCTGCAGAAACTCAGACGGAAGCAGCAACGCCTCCCCAAAGCAAGAAAAGAGCCCACTTGCCCATCGCCGACAACATTACGAGAGTCACTTCAAAACTAACCATAGATAATATATGTACTATAAACTAACTTTTAGGTAAAGTCAAGTCCTATAATGTGACAGAATAAATTATAGTTTTAAAAATGGCATAATGGCAAATTGTTTTAATAGCAAACCGAACCAAAAAGTAGAATATATTTTTAAAATATGAAGAGTTTGTTCTATAGCGATAATAAATTTAAAATAAGAATTAAGTTAATACAAAATAATTAATTTGATTGTTAAAAAGCGTGGGGTGCTTTTTACTGTACTTAAATATTTTTATAATGACTACTTTTGATTAACCTTGGGATGTTTTAACTTTTTTTAAAAGCTACCAATGAACTACTTGTAACATTTGATGTCAACCACGCTTTTTAAATAAATGTTTCATGTGTTTTCCTTGTAACAGTAGTTAGGGGAAGACAGTATTTATCTCGGTCAGGGCAGTGTTACCACCACTTTTTTTTTTCTAACAACTCCCGCATTAGGAATTCTCCTGTGTCGCGGGGGACTTTACAAACATAGAAACAACGGACACAAAGAACACCCAGACTAAGGTGGGAATCGAACCCACGACCTATAAGCATAGCGGTCAGGGTCACTAACCACTAGACCAACAGGCCAGTCATATTGCCTTTACATCGAATATTTAAAATATCGTTTAAAAGAAGTAACATCAATTTTTAAATATTTAACATAATTGTGACAGCAAGTAAAGCTCTTAAAAATCTAACCTTATGGCAGGAATGTTAGAGTCAACATAAAAAAGCTGACATCTTTAAAGACATATTAAAATGCATGAATGATAAAAAACGCATCTCAACCACATAGAGTAAATCCATGAAGATTGCAAAAAACTAATTTAAAACCTTGATTAAAGAGAAAATGTAGGTTCGAGTAAAAAGAACCCTAGCTAACATACGTAGTAGAGCGAACGAAAATAGATTGGTGTTGCCACTTTTGTAATTAACTTTTAACAAGGACTTGGTTAGTACAGTTTCGCTGGTTAAGCAGCGCGTGTAGTAACGACATTAATTGCATTTCAGTGGTCGAATAAAAACTTATTATATTATTGGGTAAATGTGTTTTCCTGTTATAAAATTGGGGAGGTCTAGAGGTCTATCAAGCTCTGTTGGAAAGGAAATCTCAACTACAAAACCATTAATAGGTTGGGTACCTACATTCATACGTTATAAACATGCCATAAAATGTCGATGGTTGTTTTAATTAGTAGCTAGTATAGAGATAGGTACTTATCTATGAAGAATCTAGAATTTTTTGTGTAGATAAATGATTGTTTTTAAACTTTCGCCATTTTTATAAATATTAGATGTAGAGCTCGGAACTTAATTGCGATAACAATTACAAGGTACAATACCTTTTTTGATTAGGTACTCGATTTTTCGATCTTATTACACCGATCGTGGTGACGAGTGGAGTGTTGAGTTGAGAGGCCAGCGAGGCCTCCGTGAGGATTTATGGTTTTTGTAAATATATGATAATAATAAAAAAAAAATTATTAGCTTGGTATTTATGTATCTATGTAGATGATACGAAACGTGAGCCAGGAGAGAAAAAAAAATCTGTAGATTGTTTTTGAGTTTTTTTTAACTATTAACCGACGTTTTAAAGTGGGTGAAAATCACGTTCAACTCCGTTACATATCTATGTAACGGAATCTTACCACTTTAATCGAATTGAAACTTCGCACACTTATCAAAGACCGATAACAATACAATATTAAAGACTAAAAAAGCAAAAATAAATAATAGTTTAAAAACTAAAAAACACTCTTTTGCATCTGGCTGAACTAAAAAGTAGAAATAAATGCATAGTAGTTTAAAAAACTAAATAACACGCTATTGTAACTAGCTGAACTAAAAAGTAGAAAATAATGTTCTATATGTTAAAAAAAATTGTGTAGGTACAATAAAGAAACAAATTTTTTTTTTTTTTAAGTAAGCAAGTAAGTAAGGAAAGTCCGCCAATTCACACACATAGATACTGCGCGACTAGTATACTTTAGTCTCGTATATATTATGTCGTGTGTTTTTCTTGTTGTTTAGGTACCTATTGGTAGGTACATTTTAGATCTTTACCTATGAAATTGCTGTTTTATATGAAAAAAATCAAACAATTTTTTTTCTATGTTTTTTATTTATTTCTATTAATCAAAGCAATCACCCATGCAATCGATGCATCTTTGCCAACGCAGTGGCAGTTTATTGATGCCCTTCTTGAAGAAATCAGCTGGACGGGAGGCAACAAATTCTTCAAAGGCATTTTGTACTGTCTCTCGGGTATTGCATTTTTTCCCACCAAGACCAACTACCCCAGCTTCCAACCCCAGCTCTTGCAACTTGGAGACCGTCTGCTGTGCAGTATGAGGTGGCGCGTTGTCGTGTAGGAGCAGCGGAGACGAACGATTGACCATACCTCGTAAGAGATGTGCGAGCTTCTCCATCATTGTGTTCAGTTCTTTACAGTACACATCTGCAGTAATGCTCATCCCGTTTTGGTAAGAAGCTGTGATGAATCACACCGGCGCTAGACCACCAAACAGTGACCATCACTTTTTTTTTATGAAAGATAGAACCAGGATTCAACCAACTTGCTGAGTGCATGCGGTTATCAAACAGAATCCATTTTTCGTCCCAGGTAACAATGCGGTTCAAATTTCCTTCGTGTGTGTGCATGTTGAGCAGTGCAAGGCACGTCTCGACGCATACTTCGCGCTGGCGATCATTGAGTTCGTGGGGCACCCATTTGTCAAGCTTTTTTACCTTGCCAATTTGACGCAAATGGACGAATATTGTTTTGACGCTAACGTAATACAATAATTTAATTAGTAACTATGTTTTTGAGCCGTTTGGGGTCGAAACGCTGTTGTTATGGGATCCGAGTGCTCGTTCCGTTTATATGGAACTAGCTAAGCAACTGATCAACACTTCTCGTGACCAGAAGGCGGGCATTTTTCTTGCACAGAGAATCAGCATTGCCATACAATGTGGCAATGCTGGCAGCCATCAATTATAAGGTTTGTATGTATAGAATTCATTAACAGTATGTAAAGAAAGAAACATTAAATAATGTGGTGTTTAGCTAATTTTCAACTTGCATGGTGTTTATTTAATTCTGGCGCTAGTCTTGCTAAGCGACTTATGCATGCGTCGCCGCCGTTCGGTGTAAATGAGTTTTGAAAATATGGATGTGGTCAGCTACTTTTGATGGCGACTGTACCTACTTAAAATAATAACTATTAGAAGTGAGAGTACAGAAGCGTAAATAATAATTAGTAGTTTTTTGAAAAGTCAAAAAACGACTAATTATTATTAGTCGCTCGTTTGTTTTTCAAGTACAAAAAACTTAATTCGAGATCGTATTGATATATTCTTTAAATACTGTAAAATTCATAGTGAATATTGACTTGGTTGTTTATGTGCAGTATAAGACTGTACATAACGTAAGAGAAAAAAGCCCGGCAGCATTATTTATGAAATTATGAAAAATTATCCTTTTAACCTTATTTGCCCTTGTATCCCTCAAATTATTTACTAAGGTTTTTGTAAGATTTAGAATATTTTCCACCATACAACTTAATAATCGAAATTTTAGAAAACAATCGAATACAAGTATACAGTGTTTCCTATAATCTTTGTCTTTGTGCCTGCGTACTACTAAGTCAATTAATCGTCTCAACTCGCCTTGATATAAAGCATAAATTGTGTGTATGTTGCATAGATAGGTACTCTATGCGACAAAAATAAACAATACAGTGCCATACAACCTACCTAAGTGTGTAAGTTATTATTAGCATAAAAAGAACAACCTCTATGGGATTTCGTCGGAACGAATGACCACTCGGATTGGTTCTCTCTCTGAAAGCCGAATCTTCATGCTAAGGTGATAATGTTTACCAAAATAAGATGACATTTTCAAAAATAAATAGTAAGCCTTCTATTCTAAATTGCCATTGAAATTCCAAATATTTATTACATTATAGATAGCAGTAGGTTCAGAAGAGCTATTTGCGCATCAAAGAGAATTTCAATTAGTCACGAACTGATAAAACTGCAGAATTATAGGTATAATAGGCATGGCATGGCAGCCCCGTCAGATTTTCTTGGGTTCATAATTATAATTTTATTGGGTTCATATTATATGTAGGTTCGTATATTTTTTATTCGGCGGGTTTTAAAATAAAATATTGAATCCTTTTTCAATTGCAACGACTACTTATGTACAAAAAATGTAAAAGGATTTAAAATATTTTTATTTTCAATTATTTTTCTTTCATGCACTTTGAGATGAGATGAGATACAAACAAAACATCATCATTAAGTCAAAAACTTATCTTTAAAAAGGTATCAAATAAAATGTTTATGTATGTGCTTTTACGTGATACGTAAAAGCAAAGGAAATTAAATATATCAATTTATATAAATCAAACACAGGCAATCCGTGACGAAATACTATTAAATATATGTAGTACCTATCATGGAACTGAATCCATGAATTCGGCTTTTATGATTTTTTTATCAAAAGATTTTTTAAAGTACAAATACCGACCTACTTTAATAATTAATTTTTAACCGACTTCAAATAAAACAGGAGGTCTATGTTCGGCTGTATGTATTTTTTTTGTCAAAAAATAGTCGATAATAAATGACAGAAATTTTAAAATTTATTAAATTATTAATTTAAACTTCAAAACTATTTGCTTGCTTTTTTAATGACAACAATTTCTTGACATTCTATTTTTTATATACCTATAATTGTAAAGTAAACATTATTAAGTAGGTGTAAAGTTAGAGAAATAGGTAATTTAATGTTTTTTGAAACGGCAATGAAGTTTTTTAAGTCATCTGTCATAAAATTGCAGAAGGCCATTGAGCGTCAAGTAAACGTATATTAAGTCCCCTAGATGGCAGTGTACCTGTCACCACTTTAGTGATGTCTACGGTCGACTGACATTTTCTTTATAAATAGCAACAGGTGAAGCTTTTGAAAGTTTTATGACGTTATTATTATTGTTAAAAAAAAGTGCGTGTGTGCAATTCCCATACGGCAGAAGTGAGAGAATGAAAAATAAAAAGTAAAATCAACACATATAATTTACTAATGTTAATAAATTTAATTTTAGATCATTCTTATAAAAGTTATTAGTCAAATTAACATAAATGTGTTAAATAATTAACATAAATATACATAATTAACATATATATAATTAACCAAAGAATTTAAATACGCAAATGCACAAAAATGACACCACGTTGACATTAACGTATTTTCTGAAGACTGTAGTACGCAGGCACAAAGACAAAGATTATAGGAAACACTGTATACTTGTATTATATCTCATTCTCTCGCAGGCTCAATCCTATTTATGAATTTGTTTGTCTCTTTTCAGTGCTGTATACTTGTATTCTATCTTATTTTCTCGCAGGTTAAATCCTATTGTATTGTGTTTGTCTCTTTTTCTGTGACTTAAAGCTTTATAGTACGCCGGCGCAAAGACTCTATGCTTATATTCTATCTCATTCTCTCGTAGGATAAATCCTATTTATGAATATGTTTGTCTCTTCTCAAAGATTATAGGCAACACTGTATACTTGTATTATATCTCATTCTCTCGCAGGCTAAATCCTATTTATGAATGTTTGTCTCTTTTTAGTGTGAGTTTTTCGTTTCATCGAATTTTAAATCACAACGATTCTAAAGAAGTTTCACTTCAAAAAGAATTCACTTAATTTTCTTCAATGCACACAAAATTCAACCCACGGTGGAAATTGAACCCACAACCTCTGGTTAGCAGTCAGGATCACTAACCTCTAGACCTACAGGCCAGTATTGGTCTGCCAAATATTATTATATACTATAATTGGACATGATTTTGAATAAAAGTCTAAAGCTTGTCTGTCTAGCCTTCATGCTAAGAGACCAATTATATTTATAATACTGAAAGATCTCAAAAATGGACTATGCTTATAATGATATGTCATTGTATTAAGTAAAATATAGCCATTTTGCATGAAATTTCACCAAACCGAATGTCTAAATTTATAACAAGGCCGTTTACAAGTCAAAGTAATCTCGAATATTGTTAAAAATCTGCACACCAAGTCCCGACAAGGGTTTACACTTTGTGTAAAATTTGGTATGTAGCGACTAATTTGTTTTATTTATGGTACTTTTTATTTTAAACCACTATTTTAATTGATAAAATTAATGTCTGCCTTAAGAACTTAATGTAAATTGCAATCCAACTGTACATTTTTTGATCTCCTTATATTGTTCTCTAATTAAAACTGAAGTAATCAATGTAAATTGCACGTACAGCATGCTTTGGAATTATAGTAACTATTTTTATAATTTTTTTCGGTACTTACATAGTAATAGGTAAGCTGGGGGCATTAGCACGGGTCAAATCAACGTTCTAATGATATTGTTATTTTATTTGCCCAATCCCAAAACATAACCTCGGATTAATGATCCACAAAACTGAGGAAACCGGAGTAACGACTCAAATAGGCTTCATAACTAAATCTTTTATAATATAGAATAGGTAGAAAAACGAATGAACTGTAGATTCAAAATTAAAAAAAAAATATGACGGGGTTATAAATTTTGAGATAAAATGTAATGTTGCTTTGTCGATACCGTTCTATTATACGCGTGCACAACACTACTGACGGGCGGCGGCGAGATCGATTGTTGTTAGTACGTAGACTGAAACTCGACTCATAAAGCGGCTGTTTATGATGTCAACATGTATTTCTAACACTTTATTTAAGTTTAATCCTGTGAATTAATAAATGTAAATAGTGATATCAGAATTCGCTTTGGACTTGTACATGTTACGAAAATGTCGATGTATAAACGTCGTTGAACGAAGTAGTTCTTCGAGACAAATTTTTATTTCTTACGCGGTATTGCGCGGTGATAATGAGTGTCAAATTTAGTGTTTTAATAGTGATCAAATATTGTTGATCGAGCATTTTACATAGGAAGTTGATGGAAGACTAGCACAAATGGATCTCAGGGAGAATTTTTTACATTTTGTCCACTCGCGGAACATGATGGCGCCGTTTTCCAGGTTCTACCGGGCCATGGTGCTCAAGATAAATCAACGTGAGTACCAAAATGCTAGAACATTATATCTAGTTTGATACTGGAAATGATTGTGTTTAGAATTCTTTTTGCAGGATGTTTTTTTAGTCTCCTCTTTGTTTACACAACAGTGTACCTATTTTAAAGAGTATTGACAAATCACATAAGAACAGCAAGCTCTCTATCCAAGAATACTGTATGATTCAGCAGATATTTTCATTTTCATGTGCCTCTGCCAAGTCCGTGTATTGTAAACAACAACTTTAATGTTTTAAGCTACAACTGTGACTTCTCTTGATTTTCTATTTAAACTTATAACTTCACATTCTAATACAGGACTTGATAATTTAGACTTGACATAAGATGTTATTGCAAGAAGTCCACATTCACTATGGTGATAACAATACATTTTGTGGTTGCAAAACCTAAAAAATCTATTTTAATACATTGTTAACACGTTTTAGTATTTACTCTTCATATTTTAGTATGAGAGAGAACATACTTTAAGATGTGTCTGCCTGTCTTTATCTTATTGTGTTTTGCCATATTTATTAAAAAAGCCACATAATCAATTGGAAAGAAAAGTATAATTAGTAGTTCTTGAAAATGAAGATGATAAGTGTAATCATTGTTTCTTTCTTTCATTAAAAAAGACAACTCACGCATTAGGAATGACTCCTGTGTCGTGGGGGCCTTTACAAACATACAAACAATTGACACAACGAACACCCAGACTCGGGTGGGAATCGAACCCACGACCTATGGCGTAGCAGTCAGGGTCACTAACTAGTAGGCCAACAGGCCAGTCAATTGTGTCCAAGAATACTGCATTTGGTAGGAATATATTCATTCTTCCCTAAATTAAAATGCTGTAGTTGTTAAATTTTAATTGACAGTTTCAGTTCTTAGTTTCGTAGTTGGTGTTTTCACCTAATTTACCTCGACAATCCAGTACATGCTGTGGCGTCTATTTGCATCTATTTGCATCGATCTATGATTTTTAACAGTAGCTTCAATTTAACGTTCATAAATGTCACTTAGTGTCTTAATTGAATAAATGATTTTGAATTTGAATTTGAATTAACAGCTTTTTCTATTATGGTACTAATTTGGTGGTCACACATAATCAAACTAAAAGAGTGTTTCTGTAATAAGAATAATTAAAAAAATCTCGTAATGTTAATCCTTATAAGATTATGTAATTTATTTATTTATGCTATTTACTGTCCATTATTTAGAGATAATACAACCTTACAAATGTAGTAAGTTATTTTCGTCTAATTTTAAAATGTGTACTTAATCATCTGAAGAGGCCAGAACATAAATGTAATTCAGGCCTGCAATGGCTATAAACAAATTGATTAATTTCATTATCATATACCTACTTATTATCTAAACAGTATATGTATATAATATTCTAAAAATCCTATAGATATAAAATCAGTGTGTGCATTAATCTACATGATATCATATTAAAGTGCTTATGCTAATACTATCATCTAATTGCAATACGCCTATTTATAAATAGTCGTACTGAATACAGTAACATATTAGTACACTTGTCATATAATAATCATTGGCAGTGGTAATCTAGCAGTAGGTTACAGAAGAGTTCCGAGTTTGATCACTAGGCATACCTCAATCAAAATTGTTTTCTTTTATAGTGAAGGCCAACATAATGAGGTCAGCTGAGGTCTCCATTTTTAGGTATTTTTTTATAATATTTATAGGGATCTTCTCTTTTTCTAACTGAACACATTTTCCAGTTAAGTTGGTCTAGTTTGTAAGGTCTGCCAACCTACACCATCTTGAGCTGATGGGAAACCCATGCCTGCCACTCTAATGCCCACTCTAATTTTACTATAATCCATTCTACACTTAAATGAAAAACATAATTTTCCTTTTATAAGTTAAAGGACAATGTATTTTGTACCTTAAGAAACAGATTTTAAACACTGCCTTTATTCTGTAAGTCTGCAAGATAAATGACAACATTTACCTTGTAAGACTTACATGTTGGTAGTTTCAGACTAATTAGAAAAAAATTGGGTCTTCTCTTTTTCTATGTCTTTAGCATCTTGCATGATATATTTATATTATGTAGTGTTGGGGATTTATATTTCGGTTTATTGAATAAATGATGCTTAGATCAATTAAGAACTGTATTCCGTACAAGACAGGTTGAAGAAGAGCCAAAATAAATCAATGGAGGTACTTAAAGTAAAAATTCTTAAAACAAATCACAATGCAATATGTGGTGTATTGGTGCTCAGTAGGATTGGCTGGGCGCTTTCATGACAAATTCAATTTTTTCAAACATGTAGACTATTTAACATCTTCAATATAAATAAAAATAAAGCACAAAATTCAAGAACCACAGGGCTTTTAGTTTATATAGAAAAAAATCAGTATCCTTTGTTATTGTATATTGGGAACCGTAACTGTTTACTATTGTCAGTGATATCTGTTGTCTGCACACATACTTATTTGTACAAATAATCTTGTATGCTGACTATAAAGATCTGTACTATTTTTTACATACTATAGTGTACTGGATATTCATGTATCTATTTGGACAGCTTGTTTGCTTAACAATAATTACCCAGGGGAATACCCAAACCCACTACATTATCTGGTTTCAAAGAAAAATATAATTTTAATAGTCATTATAAACAGTTCAGACTCAATGTGTACTCAGTGGATAAATGTATAAGTTTCCCGAATTCATATCATTATGAAAAACGACAAAGAAATGGTTGGCACATTACAAGGATTCGATGATTTCGTCAATATGTTATTAGATGATGTCACGGAATACGAATCTACGCTACAAGGAAGAGAAATAACCAAACTAGATCAGATTCTATTGAATAGCAACAACATTGCAATGCTTGTGCCTGGTGGTGAAATGCCCAGTGACTCTCATGATGCACAGTAGTCATTCCATTATTGAATTGTAAATAAAGTAATCTAAAATTATAAATTATATTAATAATAATAATTTGAAAATGTAAATTGACTAAAATTAATCAGATCTTATTAAATTTAAATCAGTTCTTCGAGTCTGATATGGTATGATTTCCAGATACAAATTTTATTTTGAGTCAGCCTTTTAAGAAAATGATAAAATTTTAGGATCTTGAAACACATTCTGAACACTTAAGCTTAACCCAAAACAAAACTAACAGTCTTTTAAGCATTAATCATTCGGCCGGCCTGCTGGCCTAGTGGTTAGTGACCCTGACTGCTATGCCATAAGTTGTGGGTTTGATTCCCAGTCTAGTCTGGGTGTTCTTTGTGTCCGTTGTTTGTATGTTTGTAAAGTCCCCCGCGACACAGGAGTCATTCCTAATGCGGGAGTTGTCTTTTTAAAAGAGAGAAAAAAAAATAAAGAGAGAAAATTTTCTAATAGTTGGTAACATAAATAACCATATTAAGAAGAAAACAGAAGCTTTTTTATTTTATTTTTTAGATTTTGGAGGGGTGTACTCGTATGAGTACAGCGGCCACTTACCACTCATAATTTTCAATACACTTTCTTACGATTAATTGTTTTTAATGAAATTTTGCATTCCCAGCGAACTCTGGCATGACAAGTTGCCCACAGCAATTGTTTTTTTAATTTTGTGTGAGTGATTCCAGAGGAAGGTTTATATGTATAATACATACATAATATAGTAGAGAAGCACTGATAACTTTAGAGGTTTCTAATGTGATGTCGTACTTTCGAAGATATTACAGATTTAAAATGCAGGGACATAGCGGTTGCAGCGGTACCGGCCAGAGGGCCGGACAATTTCCGGTAAAGATATCTTTTGCAATGACCATTAATAAATCGCAGGGTCAAACTTTCAATGTTGCTTAGATTTGAGCGTTGAGTGTTTTTCACATGCCCAATTATATGTCGCTCTTTCAAGAGTAACCTCTGAAGAAAACATGTTTGTATGGTCTAATGACAAAAAAGCTGTGAACGTTGTATGTAAAGACATTCTGTAGTATATTTAGTATCATCATTGCACCCGTGCGAAGCCGGGGCGGGTCGCTAGTCAACTATATAAGTAAACAGGGCACACTACCTCTTTTACCGGTCCAGTAAAGTGATTTACATATTTTGGCTGAACTCATCGACTCCTCCCATTCCTTTATAGGAATTCTGGAACAACTGTAGAATGCCTTCAATCGGTCATAAATGTTCGCCGTCGTACAAAGGCTGTTATGTAATATTGCGACCAATAAATCATTTATTTTGTCTTTCTTCTTTATGTTCTTTAGAGTAGCATTTCGTCAACCTCTTTGTCTCTTTTCTTTCATCTACCTCGGAAACTCCTAGTCTTGAGGAATTATTTGGGTCACACGTACGCCAGTGTAAAATTCTTTTTGCTCATGTCTTCGAGTCGCCATCAGCTCCTTCTTCTTCATCTGTTGAGAGACTTGGTGGTGGTTTTACTATGACTAAATCATAGTTAGCCTCATCGTCACATATGAAACAGTTTCAATGACTTCTTGTAGCTCCCTATAGTAGCTTATAGCACAAAACGATTTAAAGTTATTAGTAGTTAACTAAAAGAAAGAGGAGAATATTCGCGCATGTTAGTTGACGCTGTACTCAAACGAGTACAACATTATTTGAAAGAACATATTGTCGCTAATACGGATATTTGACTTCTATAATTCAGATTTTTATTGAAAACAGATTTTAGTTTATAGATTGTAATATAGAAAATAATAATGTACGCCTATCTGCAAGACGTTCTGTTCTATGTTATTGCGATGCTCATAATGATTCAGTTCGATACCTATCCTCACAAAACATTAATATTTCAATAAGTTGATTTCCCAAAATGAAAAAACCTGCAATCATTTTATAACATTGAATATTAAACCTTAAGATACAAAGTCTGTCGTAGGACTGCACGTCAGAAGTGAAAACATAACTTACACATTATACATCTACACACACACATCTCTATATAAGTATCTGAGCGTGACGGTCACGCGAGTTCAGTGCTTTTTCCCCATACCAAAATTGCCCAATGTGGCTAAAGAAGTTTTCACTTCAAAAAGAATTAGCGAAATCGGTCCAGCCGTTCACGCGTGATGCCGTGACCAAGTGAAATAGGGATTCATTTTTATATATTAGAAATAGCCTTCACCTCTGAACTTCATAATTGAGAATCTTCTGATTATAGTGTCTTAAACAAGATATTTCAAGCTATGAATATGCAGCTATTATCTGTTACAACATGTTTGACAACATCATAACAACAACAATTCATTGCTTACCTTATATTCGAAATGAAATACACTGTTTGTAGTTTTATATTGATAAGGTGATAAAATGCGTAGACTGGTGTAATTATAATGGCCATGATAAATATAACTGTTTATTTACATGCGGAAATGTGTGGTATCGTTACCTACTGGCGATCGAAATTTCGGGTAACAAAAAAATAGGGTTTTTCTTCGCAGCCCAGAGAGCACGTGACCATTGATATCAAGACAGTGAACCCGTTTTTGGATTGTTCTCCACGGTATTTTCTGCTAATCACGCGATTCGCCTGCTTCCCAAATTGAACCGTTTCGGGAAAATATAAATCAGAGCGAGCGACGCCTCCCTTACCAATCTCCCTGAAAAAGGCGTTGCCGCTGCCTTTTTCAGTTCATATAAAAAGGTATTTTCAGGGAATTGATGATCTTTAGTAAAGTCGCTCACTCGAATCTTTGATCGAATTATTAATTTATAAACTCTTGCTTACGAATCATAAAATATATTTAGGCCCGAAAGATAATTTTATCTTCTATCCTGGACATAATAATATATTTATGTTATTAAAGGATTTTTTCTATTCTCGAGACTCCGCTCGATACCACGGCCTCACAGAAAACCGGCAGTGAAGCGATACTTGCATTGCATTTCGCCGCGTGAGTGAGGTTACCGGAGGCCCTAACCCTTCCCTCTCCCCTATTACCGTCCCTAACCTCTCCCCCCTCTCCCCTCTTCATACTTTTCCCCTCTCCCCCTCTTCTACTCCCACCTTAAAGGGCGGGAAAGCACTTATGACTTTCGAGTTACAAGTGCTCATGGGCGGCGGTAGTTTTTTACCATCAGTTGACCCGTCTGCTCGTTTGCCCCCTCTACCATAAAAAAAAACAATTCTTTGGCAAAAAAATAGCAAATAATTAGCAATAAAATATGCCACAAAGTCTGTTTTGACAGGTGTAACAGATCCGGAGATATAGAGTTGGCTACGCTGGCTTAAGTATCAAGTCAGCAGGACCATTGTTTTTCGGAAATGGCTATGGCAAAAAAATCAATTCTTTGGCAAAAAAATAGCAAATAATTAGCAATAAAATATGCCACAAAGCCTGTTTTGATAGGTGTAACAGATCCGGAGATATAGTGTTGGCTACGCTGGCTTAAGTATCAAGTCAGCAGGACCATTGTTTTTCGGAAATGGCTATGGCAAAAAAAAAACAATCCTTTAGCAAAAAAATAGCAAGTAATTAGCAATAAAATACGCCACAAAGCCTCTTTTGATAGGTGTAACAGATCCGGAGATATACGGTTGGTTACGCTGGCTTAAGTATCAAGTCAGCAGGACCATTGTTTTTCGGAAATGGCTATGGCAAAAAAAAAACAATCCTTTAGCAAAAAAATAGCAAGTAATTAGCAATAAAATACGCCACAAAGCCTCTTTTGATAGGTGTAACAGATCCGGAGATATACGGTTGGCTACGCTGGCTTAAGTATCAAGTCAGCAGGACCATTGTTTTTCGGAAATGGCTATGGCAAAAAAAAAACAATCCTTTAGCAAAAAAATAGCAAGTAATTAGCAATAAAATACGCCACAAAGCCTCTTTTGATAGGTGTAACAGATCCGGAGATATACGGTTGGCTACGCTGGCTTAAGTATCAAGTCAGCAGGACCATTGTTTTTCGGAAATGGCTATGGCAAAAAAAAAACAATCCTTTAGCAAAAAAATAGCAAGTAATTAGCAATAAAATACGCCACAAAGCCTCTTTTGATAGGTGTAACAGATCCGGAGATATAGGGTTGGCTACGCTGGCTTAAGTATCAAGTCAGCAGGACCATTGTTTTTCGGAAATGGCTATGGCAAAAAAATCAATTCTTTGGCAAAAAAATAGCAAATAATTAGCAATAAAATATGCCACAAAGCCTGTTTTGATAGGTGTAACAGATCCGGAGATATAGTGTTGGCTACGCTGGCTTAAGTATCAAGTCAGCAGGACCATTGTTTTTCGGAAATGGCTATGGCAAAAAAAAAACAATCCTTTAGCAAAAAAATAGCAAGTAATTAGCAATAAAATACGCCACAAAGCCTCTTTTGATAGGTGTAACAGATCCGGAGATATACGGTTGGCTACGCTGGCTTAAGTATCAAGTCAGCAGGACCATTGTTTTTCGGAAATGGCTATGGCAAAAAAAAAACAATCCTTTAGCAAAAAAATAGCAAGTAATTAGCAATAAAATACGCCACAAAGCCTCTTTTGATAGGTGTAACAGATCCGGAGATATACGGTTGGCTACGCTGGCTTAAGTATCAAGTCAGCAGGACCATTGTTTTTCGGAAATGGCTATGGCAAAAAAAAAACAATCCTTTAGCAAAAAAATAGCAAGTAATTAGCAATAAAATACGCCACAAAGCCTCTTTTGATAGGTGTAACAGATCCGGAGATATACGGTTGGCTACGCTGGCTTAAGTATCAAGTCAGCAGGACCATTGTTTTTCGGAAATGGCTATAGCAAAAAAATTAATTCTTTGGCAAAAAAATAGCAAATAATTAGCAAAAAAATATAGTGTAAGTTTTATTACGGCCCTGTGACTTGGCTACGCTAGCTTCATAGACACAAAAATCTTGTTGATACAAGAGAGAGGACATACACAAACCCAATTAGGTTAACGCGCCTGAGCTAATATTTTACCACTACGGGTTATGAACAAGTTAAGCTTCATACACAATCATAGATTTTAATAGACCTGTTTATAGAATTTTTGTTCGGAAGTCGAATCTGTAAATGATTTTTGTAACGAACCCGCGTGTTAACGAACGCAACGAGCTGTTACTAAGTAATATATATATATAGTAGGTATTGTGGAAATTATGGTCACGCACGTAGAATGGTCACTGTAACTGATATACAAACCAATTGAGCACACCAATGGCAGGATCTTTTGATAAGGTTTTATTACCAAAGGCATTTCGAAGGCGAACTTTATGAGTTGGCGGAGAAGCGAAGAAAGAAAAAAGGTGAAACTAGAACAAGTTTAAATTATCATCTAAAAACAATTGTATCTAAAATGGCCTTGTGAGCCATGGCAGACAGCCCGTCTTTTTTGCAGTGAGTGATTTTTATATCGCCCCAAATTCCCGACATCACATCTACGACATGACATCTACGGTACATACATACTTACACTCACATTCTGCTAACTACAATTTGATCTCACCCAAGTGTAACTTGGGGGTCAATTCTTTTGCCTCCAACCGGCCACGGAATTCTAAATATGGCAATAATGGGAGCATATTAAAAGGGAAGGAAAGGCAATGGAAGAAGAAGTTTAGTGCTTTTACGGTTGGATTAGTGAGTGTCAGCAAATAGCTCGAGAAGGTGGTCGCATACTTTGTCAGGGGTTGCGCAAGAATGCAATGGCGATTCTTGCTCCCTCGATTATAGGCAAGCAGTGGAACACTGGAATGGTTTTTAATCGGTAAAAGTCCGACCCCTTCAGCCCCTTCTAGGGCGGAGGACATCCATTAGGACCACGTTACCAAAAAAAAAAATAGGGTCGCATATCTGTAACTCGAATTGGCTTTTGCCAGGAAGTCCTAGCACTATCTAAACTGTAGCTGCGGAACTGCAAAAATACCGTGTGTTACCTGTGTTACCGGAAACTTTTCAGAATAAAAAAAAATAACTGACCCAAAACGCAAAAACTGAAAAATAAAACAGGACTGACTCAAAGAATCACGGAGAAAGCTAAAGTATATTATAAATGTGAAATTGCGATTTCGTTAATGTTATATAATACTTTTGACAAAATGGCAATTATAAATAATTGGAAGCACGTGTATTATACTTTCTCATAACATATTCACATTTATTTTCCACGAAATGTAATATGTGTATACATGAAAGGCATTGAAATAATTCCAACAAAAGTTATGTATTTTACACTATTTAAGAACCCTCCCTATATTTAGCAATTAAACTAAAGATCACACTGAAAGTAGGTAGTTTTTGTATGTATTTACTTAACAATATTTTAGAAAACATTATATAATAAAATAATATATAAAGTTATGTACGTCGCACACAAAAAAACTACAATCGCTTAGACAATACAATCGATAGTTTTAGGATTTTTAGACAATGAATAAATTATTCTCTAGTCTAGGTAATAGAGAATCCCTTCCAAACATACATGTGAAAGTGGGAGCCAAGTTCAATATTAAGAATAGGCATGGTTGTCGATTTGGCCTACAAAAGAATTGAGATCTAAATGGCTGCGAAGTTCTGTAGATAATCCTGAAATTTATTTATTAGAATATACCTACAACATTCTAAAATAAATTTAAAACATTATTTTCTGCTACAACAATGTTTGTTATTTAAAAATATAACTTCTTAAATTTGAACAGCCGATTTTTTTACCCAAATCATTCAAGTTATCCTACGTTTGGCTAATCAACTTATTTTCCTTATTTTACATGCAAGTTACTGTTTTTATATTGTGACGTCAACATATCTTACTCTTCTAAAAGTTTGGTTTGCTATTAAAAACTAATAAGTTATCTGGTATGTGTAAAAAAAATCGTCTGTTATTCAAAATAAGTCGAAATTTCAACTTTCTAGGTCATCTGGAAGTAAGTTAAGTTTTTGATCTATATTTCAGTCAGTCAGTGATAAAAATGACGATTTTTAGACGTTAATATCTCAATGACCGTTTGACCTGTATTTATGAAATTTTTGATTCTAGTTAATCTAAGGGGTTTAAAACCCATATAAACCAAATTTCATGTATTTTTGTTAAATAGATTTTGAGTTATTAAGGCGTCGAAAGCGGCTCCAAATGGTTCGTGTAATATAACACACGGCTGCTGAGTCGCCAGTTCCTTTTTCTTGAACTTGCCTTGACACGTTGCCGCCTGTCTAGATTTGAGTACTAAGTCTCTTTAGAAAGCCTATGCCTATGTTTAGCAATGGACGTCTTATGGGTGTTGTGATGACGCTGATAGTCTTTTATCACCGTCACACCGTCATCATCCATATGGCATTCGTCGAGCGAGTGTTTGTATAAAGTGTGAGAACAACCATTTCTCCAAGGTCTACTGTTCTTTTGGGCGCTTTAACGCGAAGAAGATTATTTAGACTATAGGTCTTTCAAGTTTCGGATGTGTCGCACATGTAATGAACTGAATCGGGTTGAAGACGTGGATGTATTTAATGATAGATTCTCCCAGTACAAGAGGGTCATAAAACGTATAATACACAAGGCTCGTAGTATTTCCTTATAAATATAGTTTTAATCTTATATATGCTGTAGATACAAGCCTTTTTTTACGGTATAGGGGGCAAACGAGCAGACGGGTCACCTGATGATAAATGACTACCGCCGCCCATGGGCACCTGTAACTCGAGAGTCACAAGTGCGTTGCCGCCCTTAAGGTGGGAGTAGGAGAAGAGGGGGAGGGGGGGAAGAATGGGAAGAGGGGAAGGACGGGAATAAGGGAGAGGGAAGGGTTAGGGCCTCCGGTAACCTCACTCACGCGGCGAAATGCAATGCATTGCTTCACTGCCGGTTTTCTGTGAGGCCGTGGTATCGAGCGGAGTCGAGCGGGCCCATACGTGCCGAAGCGAACGAATTTAGTATTTGAGTAGCGTCTTGGTTAATTAAGCGTGGCAAGTATTTGTATTTTGCCACGTGCCTTGTATTTTGCCTTTTTTCATGTTGTATATGCTGCTATATTTGGATCTCTGTCTTGAGTTAAGATGTACCTATATCCTAATGTTTTCTGTCATGTAATAATCTGTAAGTGTACCTTTCACAAATGAATAAATAAAAGTAAATAAAAGATTGCCCTCAACTAGGGAATTATCATTTTTTTAAGTCTTTTACAAGATGTTACAAGCTAAATGTCTATGCCTCTCTGAATGAGTACACCGTTGCTTTTGAAAGTCATGATTTCTCACCTCACTGTTAATAATGATATTTTCGTGAATCTTCGTTCGTATGACACGGTCCAATTTCAGAACATTTTTTGGTTGGAGATGGGTACCTTCGCTGAGAGAATGTACAGGCAAATCATTTATGTGAGTGCATGATATACTACGGTATAACATCTACCACTATTGCTATAATATCTATAAATTAAACGCCGCATCCTTGTTACTGTAATAAGCATTGACTCAGAGCTGTTGTCACTGGATTTTAAATTAGACCAAGCGGTGATAGCGTACTGGCTAAAATGGCTTTGAGCTCCACCTCATAAATTACGGACGTGAACGCACTTTTAAAAACATTTGATCTTAAGTAGGTCTAGTGGTTAGTGATCCTGACTGCTAGCCAGAAGTCGTGGGTTCGATTCCCACCCACGACAAATAATTGTGTGATGAGCACGATCATTTTTGTTCTCTGTCTGGGTGTAATTTATCTATAATCTGTATGTATTTAGAAATATATAACTATGTTTATCAGCAGTCTGGTTACCACAGTAAAGGCTTTGCCTGGTTTTGGATCAGACGGCTGTGTGCGAGGTCTCAAGTTATCAATACGTGAAGCGAAAACTTTGGATTCCTTTTTACGAAAATTGGGCAGACGGAGGAGTATGACATTTCGCACACTTATAGTTTATACAGAGAAGAAGTGACGAATGCTAAAATTTTTTAACAATATTTGCTACAAGATTTAAAAAAATGCAAAAACGGGTACATACAGCTATGAGTGTCCAGTATATATTTTGACCTGTCATGGTACAAAAGTCTATGCAATGACAGGTCAAGTAATATTGGCCAATGAAATAAACCATGGTCGAAATTTGACCACCACGCGATCTCTAGTTGTTATTATATTATGTACTAGTAATGTGTGGAGCCATGTTACTAACAAAACAATGTATTTTTAATGAAAAAATGCCTTATTTCTTCTGATAATAGCTGCGAAGTGGATAGTCCACACTTTTGCTCGCAATTCAAAGTTTAAATACCTAAATGAGTTATTAAAACAAGTATTTGCATTGTGATAGTCATGTTTGATGGGAATTCAACTATTCGATAAGAAGGTTTGCTAAAATTTAAATGTTAACTTTATTAAGTACCTGCGATATGGATACCATACAACTATTATAAGAAAACAACTTATAACATAGAACTATTATAAAAGTTTAGTTATTGACGTACATTTATACCATTATTTACGCCTGTATATCTCCATAGGGTCTGGTAGAGGTGTATCACATTCACAGTATGCCAGCTACATTTATTTGTTTCTATCCCTTTTGTTCTATGTGCAAAGACATCCGTTTAGCCTTGCTTATTGACAATTATGGTGACTTGCATTGTGTTATGATGAGCGATATATTTTATTGCGCCGAGACGATCTTCGTAATGCCCAGCGATGCACAACTCTCAGATAAAATTAAATCACCTTGAACGACTTCTTGCAATATTTAGTACAACGCTGCATTTGTTATTGGAAAGTTAATGCAAAAAACTGGTACGTTTTTATGTTTTTATTCTCTTTATACCTATATTTATATATATGTCCTAGTTGTCACACAAATCGAGCTGTGTAATGACTGTATTTGTAAACGATACTAGTCTAGAAGGAGGAGAAACTTCTCTATATGTATAACGCCATCATATACACAAGGCTAATATTATTTCTAATGTTGCATGTAACTTAAAGCAGTTACTGATGAACTAACACCCATACTAGAACACAACATAGACTTAGTGAAACATATTTTAAAAAATATGTTTCACTAACGTACTGCAAGACAACAAGCTCCCACTACCGCGCCTCCGTCACAGATCCCAAGAAAAGCCAGCCACTGTCGAGCGCCAGCCTGCCATTCTACCGTATGTACGAGGAGTTACTGACAAGATTGGCTACATCTTGAAGCGAGCTTCAATCAATACATACTACAAGCCGCCAACGAAGATAAGTCAATTTTTACCACCTGTCAAGTGCCAAGTACCTCTACAAGATGCAGGGGTCTATAAAATAGACTGTGACTGTGGGCTCTCGTACATTGGTCAAACCAAGAGAAGCATTGGCACCCGCGTCAAAGAACACATTGCTGACGTAAAACACCAACGCTCGATGAAGTCTGCTGTGTGTGAACACGTGCAACAAGGGACCAACCATTACCTGCGTTTCGATAAACCACAGGTACCCGCGAAAGAACACCGATTCCTACCAAGGATGCTCCGTGAGGCTATTGAAATTAAAAAACACCCTAATTTTAATAGAGAAGATGGTTGGAACGTACCACCAGCTTGGGATCCGGTTACTCACTTACTCAAACACAGCAAGGCTTCAAGACACTTTGAGCTCATTCTGCGTAAATAGTAACACCAACAATCAACAAACTTCGGGTACTTTGAGATAACTTTGCACTTCGATACATGAGACGACCACCATCTTAGTCTACCCGTGACCATGGCTGCTGAAAAGCAACTGAAACGTCGGGATCAGTATAGATAGTAAAATAACACTAAGTCCACTAAGTCTATATTGTGTCTGTTTCTATATTTTCGTCGGTTCTTACACTCGGCTCCCGAACTCTGGACCTTCTCTCCAAATTATGAAACACCCACAAAAGTGCTACAAGCTTAGGAGCCAGACTGCAGAACTTATGTTCGAAGGCCGTTCCCCGATACCCTTTTATTAAAAAATATCTTGGAAAAATAAAAATAAATCTAGTAAAGAAAAAGAAAACCGAGTAATGTTAGTGGGACCTGAAGGTCCCTCATCCTTTATTTATACAGAAAAAAAATGTACCTTCTACATTTGACTTGGCTCGGGATCGGTTAGCTGTGCTCGGTATCGGACGTATGAGGCTTTCACCACACACATATGTGGCTTTCACCACGCCAAAACACCAATCAACTTGCACCAATTTCTCCTCATAAATGAGTGAGCCGCCGGAACGGAAGTGGATCGATGACCAGGGGCCCAGCTCTGCCCTATCCACCTGAATGCGTGTTGCTTCAAATTTAAACGTTTTAGCCTTGAAGTTAATGGAAGGTCAGTCAAGGACAAACTTTAAATACATAATACTTATACAGTTTTTTCTAATACCTGTAATGACCTCAGTTAAATGAATAATATATTTGACAAGTTACCGAACATAATTGATGACCCCGTTTATATTTACACCTTTGTCTAATGAACTCACCGATGACTTCAGTGATAAATGAGCATACAATGACACAACAAATCGATTACATTTAAAAATGAACAAGTGGCAGTGGCGACCTTTAACTCGTATCGAGTATCGACCGTATCCTGAACTAATTTCTGGTGAATTCTTTATTATTTATTAACCTACGGAAGCCAGCGGTTCCGGTTGGAGGCTTTAAATCGCCATTGTGTTATACATACGTAACAACTTTTTACAGAAAGGTGTAGTGTATATCTAAGGGTCGCATAGTTAACCTCACGAATAACAAAGCGATAAAATTTTTAGTAAAATCGTTATTTATAAGTGAGTATGTATCTTTCTCAAAATTTACCGATAAAATTTAAATTCCGTAAGAGAGAAGACTGACATGAAAGACACTATAAGTAATAAGTAAATACTAAAGATCTTGATAGAATATTCAGGTTAGTGCGGATGAAAAATAACATCTCCCGCTTAAGCACAAAATTATTATGTATAAGTTTTAAATTATTGTGTACCTGTTGGGAAAGCTCTTTTCACATCATTGAGATTAGATTAACAAAATGTAAGTATTCGACTAGTTATATGTAAAATTTGGAGCGCTAACTGTTATTAATAAACAAATAGCGACTTATTTAAATATTTTTTTTTAGTTTGTATAAAATTACCAGCAACAAATCTGTGAAGATTACATGATCATACCCCCATTAGTTTTCGAGATATTTCAAAAAACCATAGGTATTTCCGAAAACTGCACATTTTTCAGACGCCATTTTGGGGGTGGTAAATACGTAATAATAATGCATACGCCCACTGCAGAATCATAAAATATAGGCCTCGACGAAAAAATGTGTGCAAAATTAATCGATTTGGACGACTGAATCCGGCTCAAATAACAATAAACATTTAAGCAAATTGTAATAAATAAATAGAATTTCTCGTTAACAAATTAATGTTTGATTTTTTTTTGTATAAATAGGAGCATAAAAGACGTATTTTCCTAAAGTTTCAAGTTCATTGGAGCTTTCTTTTCAAAATTAAAAATAAATAAGAATTTTGCGATTTTCGATCGTAATTCGTCATTATTTAAACAAATAATGGACCAAATTTATTCGAACTGGTCTTACATTTTTAGGATTTCTACCACCTATACGATAAAAAAGTTCGATATTCGCAATTATTATACAGTAGGAGAAAATTACAAAAAACTAAATTTTTGAATTTTTCGCATTAAAACGTTAATTTGACAATGTTCCGAACGTCAAAAATGGGATGAAATTGAGGACCATGTTCCTGATATATTAAAGAACACGTTTTACTATGTAAAATCCTGTGCTACTGTGAAAAATTAGCCCCTTTTTGTCTATTTCCACTGGCCTATAATTACCATCAAAGACTTCCTGTGTAAAGATGACGTCAAACCGATCGATTGTTGTATTACAGCGTGAAAGATGGAGAAGCTAATGAACACGCTCTCTCATTTATACCTAATATTAATCAACATCCTAATCCCATTCATGAAATTATAGAAACTGATTGACTGAAATTGAGAACTGACAGCGGAAATGCCCTGCTACTCACAAAAAAATAATGACGACCTTTGTGGCGCGGCGGTATTGTATTTAACTGTCACGCCCGGGGATCGCGGATTCTATCCGCTCAATGCAAATATTTATATGCATGGATATGTATATTTGAATTGGTCTACGTGTTTCTACCTTTTTTTTTGTAACGTGTGGGTACCCCCACGGGTCACCCTACCGGGCTAAGCTTAAAAAAAAAGCGAAAACGACTACAAAAATCTATACGTGTCCAGTATTATGTAAATTTTAACCTGTCATCGTACAAAAAGTCTAAACAGTGAGAGGACTTATGTATGATCAACAATGTTCGATAATATAATTGTTGTCGACAGTCGACTACCAGGCGGTCTCTGGTAACTATAAGACACGAGAGTTTAATACAAGATGTTCGTTATAAGCTAGAAAGTCAAACCTTGCTTGCTTGAATAATTCATTTTAATTATTTAATAATAAAAACTTCACGCGTCTCATACACGGCCGTCTGATCCCAAACTAGGCAGAGCCTGTACTATGGTAACCAGACTGCTGATAAACATACTTATATATTTCTAAATACATGCATATTATAGATAAATTATACCCAGACACAGCACAAATTATCGTGCTCATCACACAATTATTTGTCCTTGGTGGGAATCGAATCCACGACCTCTGGTTTAGCAGTGAGGGTCACTAACCACTAGAAGAACAGGCCAGTCAAATGTTCATTAAGTGTTCATCACATTTTTTTTTCGAATATTGAATTCTGAAAGTGACCTTCAATAGGTACGAATATAAATGTGTCTTTATGATATTGCTGTAAATAATATAATTATTCTGCTATTAGTTCGAAAACATTAATTTATTATATGAGAATACATAAAAATGTTCAAGACTTTTAATAGTGATTTCGTCGAAGTAATTTATTTTATAGCGGATGCTCTCATATAATGTTCGAGCGTTCTACGTACGTGCAATGCAATCTGCAATTTTTTCTGCACCATTTCTCAAAATATTTTTCGTCAAATTTGGGATATCTAGTCGGTACGCTTTTTTGGGCCAAAGTACATTTGGCAGCCAGAATTAATTAGTTTACTAATTAATTATTGATATTAATTAAAATATTAATAGTCGTTTTATTGGATATCTCGTCGGATTTTAGCAAAAAATACTGACCCCGACTAGGAGTTTTATTTCTCACTGCATGACGTACGTGAAAGGATCGGTAGCGCTGACTCACACGTGTCAACTTTTTACAGTCACTAGAGATCGGCTGGTGGTCAAATTTTGACCATGATTCACTAACATTCTTGAACTTTAAATGTTTTGAAATGGTTCATTAGGTTCAACCCGTCGTAGGTACATAGTACTTTATTGAACCCGGCCACATATCATTTGGCTTGACTTAAATAAAGGCATCTTTTAATGAAATGAATGACAATATCATTACTGAGCGGCGCAAGCTAAAATAGACAATAATCTCTCTTGTTGAAACCCTTTTATTACTTGCAACAACCCTAGTTCGTCAACTTGGTGATTGAAGGCTACGTCAAGCAAACTAAAGGTATCTACTGATAGTGACGTAATTATACAATGTAACTTTATTACTTTATAGTCAGTAAATAGTAGTTACGTACGGGTTCATTCATTGAAGACAAAGAAATAGCTACTCTCGGAAATTCGCAATTAGGTACAGTTCTTAATGGTACAATCAAAGCATATTTCTGAAACACTTTTTTTTTCTTTATAGATGAAGATGAGGCAACGACATCAGGACTCACAGACGGGGCGCCGAGCGAGCAAAACCGTATTATTTTCGTGAACAGACCGCAGCCTATCAAGTTCTTGAAAAACGAAATATCTACTGCTAAGTACAGGTAGGCTTTAATTTAAACAGCAATACACGCTCTATACACAATCCAGTCATTCTACACATTTTAAATATCTTTCTTTGTGCAATTGGGCGCAATAAAAGCTTCGATCGAACGATCGCTATCCCTGTTCATATACTGTCCAACTGATTTGCATGGGCATGCTATGAACGCATATTCACTATATTCAGTATAAGAGGGATTAGATCACCATGCCTCCTAGTGTGGGTGGGCAGCCTTCAGAAATCTTTGAGAATATTAATGAAACGTGCACGCCTTCATCACGATGTTTTCTTACGCCGCCGCCGTTCAAAATTGTAATATGGCCCGTGAGAGAAGCCCATGGTTAGACGACGCAGCTATAACTAGTAATAGCTACATCGCAATTCGAAAGTAAATTAATTAAATTATTGATTACAATAAAGGTAATGAAAAAACTGTTTCCATTTTTTTTATTGATGACGTTTAAGTTCGTCAATAGTTACTAAACAAAAATAGAAGTACTAAAGAAATAATACTAAAGAAAATTGGTTTACAGGAGAAAAAGATTCTGAACTTTTTTGTCTTTTAATATTATATGCCCATGTTCATTCTGAATCTTCTACCGCCTTCGACTATAACTCTTTACATCTTGAATTTATCTGCTTTATCTAGGACAGAAAGCTTCGCTCTTCAAACAATATTCTATGTCATTCTCTTGCTCATTATTCATTTGTTGCTCAGTCTAATATAACAATGGAATGCCCATCCTCCTGAAACTTAGTATAAAGTCTGGGCGTTCTGCAGTAATCTCTTAACCGAAATGTCTAGTGCAATATATGGTACGAATCTATGATTAATGTAGGATTCTAATCAGCTTATTGTTACAACCTTTATGTACTTGCTATCTCCCTTACTGTTTTAAAGGATAATTGGTAGATAATGCCATATTGCATTAGGTCTGCCTCGTGTAATCCAAAGAGCAGGACATTCTAACTAATATTATAAAAGTAATAGTGAGTTTGTTTGTTACGCTATCACGCCTGTACTACTCAACCATCGTCGTGCACTTTTGCATACGCTTTGTTTGGAGTACACTGAAAACAAGTACTGTTTACGTTTAGACATTGTTTTCAATATTTCTTACTACTTTCTTATAAATTGATTCACTTTTTCTAACACAACATTTTAAATTAATCAAATCATTTGCTACTATGCCCCTGAATGAATAGGCAAGGTCTTCACAGTTAATAGCTACATTATACGTCTTAATGAACGCTTTTGTTAACGCCATTATAAAAAAACAAACGAGAATGAATTCGAGGAAAATATTGGTTGAATTTAGGTTATCATTATGAAGTTAAATTTTTGTTAATAGAGAAATATGTCGTTGAATCTTCCAAATGCCATTAATATTAATATTATATATATATTATAATTAATAAGTTGGTCTAGATACTTGATAAATGACCGGGATTGCAATTATGCGCTGTGGCTGTACTGTTGGTGACTAGTTATTATTCATAGCACCCCCTTAGATTACTCCCAAGATCTCTCTCTCTAATGTCGTAAACTCACAGTACAATTAAAAATTATGTAAATCATGCATTCAGGACTATTAAGTATATTAAGACAGAAAATCGTTTAAAATATCTTTTACATCGACTATATTTACTAAGAGTTGTATTCCTGAAACCATGGTAAAAAAAAAATAGGCAGTCATGTGCCTGCCGACAGAAGTGAAAACTTAAACGAAACGACGAACTTAAAACGTCACATTAGCAAGTTGGTGCCATTAATTAATAAGGAGCTGACAGAACTCAATGTTTAGAATAGCACCCTCTAGTGAATCTATATATGTATTATTAGCGTGACTTCAAGAAAATAATTGTAACGTTACATATTTTTATTTAAATCTCTTGAATGTATAAATGTTTTATGTTTAATAAAGCGATAACATTAAATACAATGTTACCGTGTTCTCGAGTAGCTTGTAAAGTTGTAATGGTCGATTAAAATAACATAGTTATATTAAACTAAGTACAACGCACCAGCGATGTATTGAGAAATCAAATTAAATCTTAGTGTGTGCACTCTTTGTACTGAACTTTCCCAATGATGTTCACACATGACATTTATCAAACGACTATGACTAATTGACTAATTGCTTGACGAGTTTTGCGAAGTTATGATTTTTGAATTCGCTTCGCTCGGTTAACTACGATTTTAGGTAGATAATACTTAAGGAAAAATGATCGGCAACGTATTTGTATGATAAATAAGCTTTGAATTTAGGTACTGCTCGTTATTTTCAGTAGGTTTTTAAAAAGGTTTTAATAACTTAAAACGATTAAATTATTATTACAAGAGATCGATCGAACGTGGTGGTCGATATTCGACTATAGATAATTCATATACCTATTTAGACTTGCCGTACCATGGCAGGTCAACATAATTATATAATACTGAACGCGTGTAACTTGATGTAGCCGTTTTCACGTATTTTTTAAAATTTGTAACACATCGTTTAAAAATATGAGTTTTCTGCACATCTTCATATATAAACTTTAAGTAAGTTTCATAAACATGCGTACAAATAATTTTCGATTAACGTTTGATAGTTAATTTCTAACTTTCATTAATTTTTTACAGATATTTAAAGACCGAGCGATTAATTAGTTATTATTTTATATTGTGCTATTTTCCGATGTATGGAACACACAAAAGCTTCATTTGTATTATCTATTAATTTATTTTAAACTAGCAACCCCTATCGCCTTCGCACGGGTAGCAGAGACAGAGATCTTAACAAGTTATACACCTAAACCTTCCTCATTAACCACTCTGTCTATTAGTGAAAACCGCATGATAATCCGTTGAGTAGTTTTTCAGTTTATCGCGAACAGGCAGACAGAAAGACTCGGCTGGGGACTTTGTTTTATAATATGTAGTGATATTATTATTAGATTTTTGTACTTAAATATGTCACAGGGAATGAGGCTTATAAAAAAAAATACATCTGTTCAGTAATTTTTTGCGTGAAAGAGTAATGAGGACGAATATTCTCCCGCCCGCAGGAGACGCCAGGTGCCGGAGAATGCATAATGATCTCTGGCATCCATGAGCGCTGGCCTGGGGGCAAAGGGTAGGGTTGTCCGTTACCCTAGCAGAAACAGGCCTGAGAATGTGGCGCGACGTGTTCCGCGTGTGCCTCTCTAAACGGGAGTGGTGCAAAGCCCTCGTACTCCACGTTATGGCTGCCTACTGACCAAGAGGGGGCCAAGGTCTGCAGGGGTTCCCGGAAGCTTCCTTCTTAGGGTCCCCGGATACCCGGGTCCCTTGCAGTAGACCCATCTATGACGGAACATCATGTGGTTTTAGTCGGTTCGATTCCGACATATCAATATGTGGAACAAATTGTTACCTGCGGTATTTCCAGACCGATACGACCTTCAAACCTTTAAGAAAAGAGCGTATTCCCACCTCATAGGCAACGCACTTGTGTTTCTTGAGTTGCAGGTGTCCATGGGCGACGGTAGACACTTACCATCAGGTGACCCGTCTGCTCGTTTGCCCCTAAACCATAAAATAATTATAGTTTAAAAAACTAAAAAGCACGCTTTTATAGAAAATACAACTAAAAAAAAAAATTAATCGAATTATTGCATTGTCATCGGTCTTTGACAGGTGTGCAAAATTTGAATGCAATCTGGCCGTTTAAAGTGGGTCAAAGTTGTGCCCAAAGGAGTCGGATACAAAAATACAAACAAACATACATACAAGTGAAGCTAATATAAAGCGTGTAAAAACAAAGTACTGGGCACCGTTTCGAAAGCCAAATAATGACCCGAAATTCTGATGCCAATGTGTCGTCTAAAAGCTCTGATTTGAGCACGTTGGACTATTTGTGGGAAACCGTTAAGGATAAATGTTACGCACCATCCAGAGACGAATAAGGCCTTGAAACACCAAGTCTAAGTTCCCATTCATAAAATTTAAGCCCAAATAATCGAAAAGTACTTGAAAATTGGGATGATTGGATGGCGTACTGTACGGCCAGCCGTGGCAATCATTTGAATGATGTGTTTCATTCTTAAATGTAAAAGAGGTTCAATTTTTCTGATAAAACCATAATTTTGAAAAACATATCCCTTAATTTTTTTTTCACATTGCAAATGATAGATGACCCATCCGTTAGATTGATAAGCAAAATGAATGATTTAAGAGAGGCTTTGTTTCTGTCAATGTGGATACATTTTTATGTATTCTTTGTATGAAACCATTAATGTTTAGAATTGTTTACTTCGTGCATGACAATTAGTCGTAAAACGTGATGATTTTAACGATGTAACCAGTCAACGTGTCGAAATAGAAAAAAAATGGCTTATCTAAAGTTATTCACGTTCAACAACACCTACATCACATAAACACCAGCTGTGATTGCTCACTTAGTTGTTCCCCATCTTATGATGCATTATACAATGTTATTTTTCTAACACACATCTACAGAAACCCACGGAAAACACTTAAAATTCCGCCCCGTCGCTTCATTAAGCGCCAACTGAAGCACGCGACAGTTACACTCTTTTTTAACTTCAACTATGTCATACAAACGAATTGTACTGGTATGTCTCATTGACACTGCTCTAGGGTGTTAGGTGTGTAAGGTGTTTTATACACGGGAAAGTACTCTTGGGCTTGTTTAGACAAGTAGTATCAAAGCATCGTGTCACATATATAAACAGAGAAGCGGCTCTATGATATTGTTCATTGTTTACGCGAAGCCCGATTAAAAACTTGGCCCACGGCCAGTACAACGTGGATAGTGATGTCATACGTGAATTTACACTATCTCCGTAGTAACTGGAACAAGTTTGCCCTAAGCTGCGTCCCATATTTACGCTGGCAGCTAACCCAATTTAAAATGTAGATAAACTGTTTTCGCTTGCGACAAAAGTTTCAGGGATTAAGAGACCAAATCTTGTTGTGGTAACGTCTCGTTTTTATATGTAAGTGCCCATTCTCCTTTTGGTATTCGAATATGTACCACGAAGAATAAATATCAGTTAGTTAGAATCAATTGACGACCTATGTAGCGCATCGGTAGTGCATTCCATTGCAAAGACGAAAGTCGCGGTTTCGATAGCCACTCATTGCAAATATTTGTATTATAAATATATCTCTATTTGCATTGGTCTGGGTTTTCTATGTATAATGTGTATGTATTTACAAAACAGTCTAAGTATGTTTATACATATAGCAAAGATAGTCATTTAAATCCACAGTAAAACGACAACTATGGCTTAAGGGCTATTACTCAGTATTGGATTATCAGGATATAAACGCTTGAGATTGAATTGTTTTGGATTTTATTTATTAGATTATTGAACTATTTCATATACTTAATACGAAAGTAATGTAAGCTACTGTGTTTCTTATTTTCCATTTTTTTATGCTTTTCTTTTTTATTATTATTTTTCCTAATTTTTAGTGTCCCTATTTTCATAGCCTTATTACATAAGAAACATACATAAGAAAACAGTGCTGTGCTACAATTTACTAAATATTATTATAACTATCTGTTTGTTGTTAACCATTTTTTTTATAATTTTACTTTTGACAAACCAACCTAATCTGTGTCGATCTATAATGGGTTTAGTCCATGTTCAACCATCACAATGTCTACTCCCGACCATGTTGAACCCCTAAATGTAATCCATGTTCAACCCCTCAGGGTTCTATAATTTTTATTTGTAATTCCATTTTTAAATTAAAAAAAAAATAGATATATATATTAATTTATATTAAATAATTTTTGAGCAATTCTAAGAAATAAAGAAATTGAATTTGAATAAATTATTTCAAGTTGTGCGGTTTTTTGTCACAGTGTGTTTGTGTGTTACAAAATTGACACAATAGTATGATTGTGTTGCTAGAAAGAATAGCATGAACAGGTTCCGTGACTTTGATCGTTCATAAAAGGAAGGAACTGACTCAATAACAAGCTTGGCAATGAACATCATACTGATGCTAATTGAATTGTATCCTTACAGGGATTATTACGTCGCAAAAATATTGATCGGTAACAATGTATTAATTTTCCTAATGAAAATTATTATAAGTTATCATAGTTATATTTCATGTATTTCATGTTTATTGTGGGAGAGCCATGCTTCGGCACGTATGGGTCTTCTCGACTCCGCTCGATACCACGGCTTCACAGAAACCCGGCAATGAAGCAATGCTTTCATTGCATTTCGCCGCGTGATTGAGGCTACTGGAGGCCCTAACCCTTCCCTCTTCCTTATTCCCGTCCTTCCCCTCTCCCCTCTTCCCACTCTTCCCCCCTTCCCCCCTCCCCCTCTTCTCCTACTCCGACCTTAAAGGCGGCAACGCACTTGTGACTCTCGAGTTACAGGTGCCCATGGGCGGCTGTAGTTATTTACCATCAGGTGACCCGACTGTTCGTTTGCCCCCTATACCAAAAAAAAAATAATGTAAAAATAGTACTTTTTTAACCGACTCCATAAAAGGACATTTGCGTTTCGTTCGTATTCTTTGTGCGTATGTTACTGTGGAGAGGAAAGTAATTGAGATGTTTATATCCTACTAGCAACCCGCCCCGGCTTCGCACGGGTGCAAATTATATACCAAAACCTTCCTCATGAATCACTCTGTCTATTATTGAAAACCGCATGAAAATCCTTTCAGTAGTTTTTCAGTTTATCGCGAACAGACAGACAGACGCGGCGGGGGACTTTGTTTTATAATATGTAGTGAAGTATTACTTATTGCGTTTAGAGCTTGGCACCGACTTCAAACAGACCAGTATGTGCCTAGTGCCATAATGTTACCTATTATTTTAAAGTGTCACATGAAATGGAATATTTTTCACTTTTCAGTGCCCTTTCTTAGTAGTTTTTGAAGTCTGTTTAACTTTCTTGTAAAAGGGTTTATGACATGTCACTTTGTACGTAGCTTAGGGACCGTCAATATATTCACTCGGACACTATCTGGAAACTCGAAATCAAATTACATGTCAATCAAAGGATTTAGATTAAATATGTGGATCATATTTAATCTAATGGCGGTAGCGTAATGGCTAAGGCGTCGGATTTGCGATCAAGTGGTTGCGGGTTCGAACCCCACCCAGTGCACTACCGTCGTGAACCCACTCCTTACACAAGCTTTAAGCTTAGCTGGAGGTGTTAAAAGATTACTAGTAATGTGTGACCTACGTTACTAGTAACCTTTTATTAAAAAAAAAAAAAAAAAAAAAAAAATATTATAATTGTGCTATACAGGTGTATCTGAAAAAGTAACACTTACTTAAATTACTGAAAGGGCACGACTCTAGCATGCAGTTACAATAAGAATTTTTGAAAAAAAACCAAGCGTTTACAAGTATTATTTATTGCCTCCGTTTTTTCCATAAAAATAGTAGTAGTAGAATGTGTAAAGTTACAGATTTTAAACCGTACGTATTTTTTTATTTTGAAATTTTTCATTCCGTTACTAAGAAAATCCATAAAAACCAACTTGGAATTTTTTAGATTGGAACATGGATTTTCTCAGTAACTGAGTGAATGTATATAATATGTACAATTTAAAATCTTTAACCTTACACGTTACACCTGCTTTCATGAGAATTAAAAATACCTGGAAATTGAAACGGTCATAACTTGTAAACGGATAGTTTTTTTTTCAAAAAACCTTATTGTAACTGCATGCTAGAGTGCAAGCCCTTTCAGTAATTTAAGTGAGTGTTCCTTTTTCAAATACACCCTGTATATTATTATATAATATAAATCTAATTCTATTTATTTAAGAAATAACAATGTCTAATATTAATACGATCAGTAAAATGTTGTTAACTAATTAATTAGGTAACATTTAGATCTCACCACATTTTGCGATAGAAAAACTGTGTTGCGAGTGCGAGACTTGCATTTATTTGTTGCATGTTATGTTTTTGATTCGATTTTTTATCTCTTGAGAACTGTTTTTCATTCTTGGTGAAAGGTAACCTATGTCACAACGTGTATGTGACAACGTGCTTGCAATATTTCATGATAGTCGGCTGAGTAGTTGAAGCGTGAATCCGTAACAAACAAACAAACATACATTCATTTAAAATATTATGTCAATATACCACCCCTATTGCTGACGTGTTTCGTAATAATATTGTTGACATTGTAGGGTAGCGACCCACTTATTATATACTTGATTGTGATCTTGAAGCCCTTGTGTTTACTGTTGTGACAGTCAACTGTCATTCAAATATGGACTTGATAAACATGTTTAGTGAGTCTGACGTCATGCTTATTTTACCATAAAAAATGTAAACCATGTGTGTATGTAACACGTGTACGTGTGGAAGTGCTGCGTTGTAATAGAATTTGTTCAGTTTAATTGGGATACGAACTGCCACTCACTAAATACCAAAGCGATTTTAATGGCGTTTTGTTCAGTTTGGTACATTGATCACATGTTGCATTCCATACATACATATACTCGCGCCTTATTCCAGTCCGGAATAGGCAGAGACGATAGAATGCCATTTACCATGATCTTGACATACAGCATGCCTATTATACGCATTTATATCAATAAAACCATTACACACGCAGCATACTCATACATACACATATAAATATATTTTTTTTTAAATTGGAAAATTGGCAGTACATTAAAAGGTATAGGTGAGTAAGAAGGGAAGGCAATGGTAGGAAAGGGATACTGCTTATACGGAGCTCGAGCAGCTCAGGGTCGCATACCGGTAGCTAGAGCTGGCTGTTGCCGGGAAGTCCAAGCAGCCAGCCAGTCGAAATTGTGTCACTTAAATCTATGCTTTCATTATTTTGCTATTATTTTAATTTTAAGATTATTAATCAGGATTCAACAAGTGTGAAACAAAAAGGAGTATTTTTTAGTTTGTATGTAAATAAAAATGTTAATGTTTGTTTGTTCGAATTTGGAGTTGCGTGGAAGTTCCTCACTTGCATTTGAATACCTGTTTGTTTTTTATATACCTAACTAAAAACGTCATTATGGATACAAGAACCACATTGACGAAGTAGTGGGTGTAGAAACTAGTTTGTTATATAACTTTATACAAACCATTTTATATTTCCGTCGACGCAATTATCTTTCTACCTTCGATAGGTTTAAGAAAACATCGATATTTCATGAAAATTTATAAAACACTAGCAAACCGCCCCGGCTTCGCACGGGTTGAAATTATACACTTGAACCTTCCTCATTAATCACTCTGTCTATTAGTGAAAACCGCATGAAAATCCGTTCAGTAGTTTTACAGTTTATCGCGAACAGACAGACGCGGCGGAGGACTTTGTTTTATAATATCTAGTGGTTGGTTAGATGTTAAGAAATGTGCCTCTACACGAGGAAGATTTCTATTTTTTTTTTTTAATAACCTTTTCAACAAAGGATAGGATTATTAAAAATCCATAAATCGCAAAGATATCTCTTAACATACAAAACTGTTTGTTTTAGTTAAGAGAAATAACAATATTCACACGTAAGTTGGTATTTTACAGTGTTCCGTCGTTCATCCCCCTGTTCCTGTTCGAGCAGTTCCGGCGCTACTCGAACTGCTTTTTTCTACTGATCGCCTTGCTGCAACAGATCCCAGATGTATCTCCCACCGGCCGATGGACCACACTCACACCTCTCATACTGATACTCAGTGTGAGCGCCATCAAAGAAATCGTTGAGGACTTCGTAAGTAACATATACCCTATTTAATATTTTATAGGCAAATGGGAGATGGGTTAATTACTCAACCGATTAACATTAATTAATAATAATAATAACTTGAAACACACGGCCGTCTGATCCCAAACTAGGCAGAGCCTGTACTATGGTAACACACACAGACACAGAATAAATGGTCGTGCTCATCACACAATCATACCTGGGTGTGCATCGAACCTGCGACCCCTGGCTCAGCAGCAAGGCTCACTAACCACTAGACTAACAGGTCCGTCGATACACGAGGTCAGGTATACAAATGAATATAGGGCCTGACCTGATTTGATTTACAATCTACATTAACGCAGGCAAAGGGTACTTGCAAATAAATATGCTAAAAATAAAAATATTGTTTAAAATTGGTTGAAATATAAAACTGCAGTTTAGTCGAGAGATTTTTTTTGTACTACGTGGGAAACAAGCATAAAGCCTACCTGATTTTTTTTTATGGTATGGGGGTAAACGAGCAGACGGGTCACATGAGCGTACTTCTAATTCGTAACAAGTATCGTACCCTAGTTAGTATATCTTCAGCAACTCCGTCTTTTGTTCATTATTTTAGTGACATTAGTTACCTATTTCTACATCTATAGGTTACTTGGTGGTGTGCACCATTCCGTTTTGTGGTCTGTTTGGAGCCAGTTATTATTCAATTCGAAAAACAGTCCACGTAAGTTACACATTAATTTGAAACTTACTAATTGTCTGGTGCTGTAAACAATTATTAATTGTAGTTATTTGAAATGTTTTACAATTACAATTAATTAACTGCTAATTGTTATGATTGCAATTAAAAAGGCAGTTACTTCAACAATTAACGTTATTGCAATATCAAATTTAAATCCACAATAAAACGACAAATGGTCCTATGCGTGAAGGGCTATTATACTTACTGGTGGATACTTATACTCAGTGGTGGATTATATGGAAGATAAAAACGCTTGGAATTGTTTTTTTTTTTTTTTTTAATGGTATAGGGGGCAAACGAGCAGACGGGTCACCTGATGGTAAATGACTACCGCCACCCATGGGCACCTGCAACTCGAGTCACAAGTGCGTTGCCACCCTTTAAGGTGGGAGTAGGAGAAGAGGGGGAGGGGGGGAAGAATAGGAAGAGGGGGGAGAGGGGAAGGACGGGAATAAGGGAGAGGGAATACGTGCCGAAGCATGGCTCTCCCACAGAAAATTTAAATTGTTAACAAACAAGCAAAAGTAAGACGACGGCGCTACTTCCGGCGCGGCAATACAATTTACATTATATTAATAACTCATATCTGATTATAATCTTGTAGGTTTTCCTAGCACCCAAATGGTATATAGGCGTGCGACCACGGCTAATCCTTGACAATTTTTGTACCTATACCTTGATTTTTATCCCAGTTATTAAAAATATTTTATAAATGTCTCACAGAAGCGACACAGAGCAGATGATGAGACGAATAAGCGGAAAGTGGACGTTCTCCGGAACGGACGTTGGGAAAGCATACGATGGGAACGTCTACAAATCGGAGACATATGCAAGGTGCTCAACAATCAATTCTTCCCGGCGGACATCATACTCCTGGCCTCCAGGTGAGACGGAAATATTAACTAAAGAATAGTAGCTTGAGCTTGCATGTCTCTCTTCCGTTAGATGCAACAATTTTGGGGCACGGACTTACTTCTTACTTATACTACATATGCAGGCCCAAATGGAAATCTCTGGCACCCCGCAGGTCTCATTGAATAGTGAAATCAATGTCAACATTTGCAACCATAGCATTGCAAGTGTTAACAGAAATCGGGCAGCCAAGGGATAAAAAACCTTAATGCACTTCAAATCAAAGGAGACAAGGCAAGATTTTTGCTCAACGTGATGCCTCACGTCTGAGGAAGTACCCCTACACTTCAGAAGACGGCACTTAACCAGCACTAATAGCGCAGTGTTGTGTTTTTCTGCTAGTGAAAACTGGTAAAATAAGAGTTTGTTGGTATCACTACACAAGTTTTTAACCGAGTTGAAAAAGGAGAAGGTGCTCAGTTCGACTGGCTTTTTTTGTGTGTATATATTACGCGATATCTTCGCCATTTGTGAACTGATTTCAATTATTCTTTTTTGAAGTGAAAACTCCTTTTGGGCACGTTTGTGCACTTTTGCTATAGGGCAAAAGCACGGAACTCGTGATTGTCACGCTAATAATACATATATAGATCCACTAGAGGGCGCTAATCTAAACAATGAGTTCTGTCAGCTCCTTATTAATTAATGTCACCAACCTGCTAATGTGACGTTTTAAGTTCGTCGTTTCGTTTACTACTATTTTTTTAATTGAATTGGTTGTAGGTACTCAAGGTTGGTCCAATTTAAATTTTAAGAAAATACTTAATCTCTAAGACTGAAAAATTAAGGGATGAATAATACAGCTTATTATAATTTGTCATGATTTAGGCTCCTAGTTCCTCGCGTCTGTTATACTTCTCTTAAGAATTAATTATAGATAAGATAACGGCTTACCATGTAGTAGGCGTGTGCAGCTCTGGCAATTCATTTGTAACTTGTTGATGTTTTTGTTGACAGCGAGCCCCAGGGCATATCGTTCATCGAAACATCCAACCTAGATGGAGAAACGAATCTGAAGATCCGCCAAGCTCATGCAGAGACAGCTCGTTTGGATAACACGCCCGCATTGGCCGAGTTTACTGCTACGGTGCAATGCGAACAGCCGAACAGACATCTCTATGAGTTCAACGGACAACTCAAGGAGTCAAACTCCCGGTATTAACCAAGTTTATACATGCCAGGCACTGACACAGCATCAGCTAATGAGACACCATAAGTCTCGATCGCCGATTCTATTTCAGTACGCTATTGCAATAACTAAAAATGTTTTCCATATAAATTAAAGAATAATAAATATTAAATCTTTAAACTTTTTTAATAACTTAGAGAATTTTACAAAGAATTCTCTTCACGTATTAAAATATAGATATATACATATATATTGAGCAACTGAATGTTTTAACTGGTTATATATTAAATATTTACAGGACAATATCGTTGTGCTTGGACCAAATGCTGCTGCGTGGTTCGATGTTACGGAACACCTCGTACATCTATGGGTTGGTCGTGTACACGGGGCACGAGACCAAACTTATGAAGAACTCCACCAAAGGTAAGATAACCTTCATGGCAGTGTTCGTTTGTGTTTACGCCAAGCTAAGTTTAGCCAAGGGGTCTGGTGTTTTAGAATTAAATCTGTTCGTGGGAGAGCCATGCTTCGGCACGTATGGGGCGGCTCGACCGGAGTGATACCACGGCCTCACAGAAAATCGGCAGTACTTACGTGTGTAATTCGGGTATGCCGGACTAGATTCGGATCCGCCGGGGGTACTTTATGAAGGAGTGAAGCGACCGTACGCGTCGCGTTGGTAGGACAGGATTTTTGTATCTCGAGATATGCTTGACAATGATTTCTGGTTTGTGTTATTGTTTGTAAATAACACGATTTCTTTCTTAAGCATTTCTTGTCCTACTAATCTGAGCAAATAAGGTAAAATAAGCTCCGATACTGTGCGGTATTTTCCTTGTCCTTCATAATTTTCTAGATTTTTTACGTCTATACGTGATAAACTGAAAAAATGAACGGATTTTATACAATTTTCACCAAGAGATGGAGTGATTCATGAGGAAAGTTTAGGTGTGTAATTCATTAAGGTTTCATATAAATTGGCTGTAATATGACGATGATTGTGGAAGATATCGTCAAAAATCATGCCGACTGGAAAATTTATTGGGGTGCTCCGCGTAACCATTAATCCTTACTAATATTATAAATGCGAAAGTAACTCTGTCTGTCTGTCGCTCTTTCACGCCAAAACTACTGGTTGAAATTTGGTATACAGATAGTCTAGAGCCTGAGAAAGGACATAGGCTACTTTTTAATGCAAAAAAAGGGGTGTAAGGGGTTGAAAGGTGGGGATGAAAAGTTGTATGGTAATATCGTCATAGTTAGAGCTAGAAGCTTGAAACTTATTTTTTAGGCCGTTTATTCGATATAAATACACTATTCCACGCGGACGAAGTCGCGGGCACAGCTAGTAGGTCTATATGTTCTGCTGCCGTGCGAAGCCGGGGCGAGTTGCTCGTAACTAATAATATACAAATCAGTTGAAATGTTGAAAGATGAGTGACCAACCATGTATTGTCCTCAGCGCCTCTGAAGCGCTCGTCGATCGACCGCCAGACGAACACGCACATCCTCATGCTGTTCCTGATCCTGCTGACGCTGTCGCTGCTGAGCGCCGGCTTCAACGAGCTGTGGATGCGCTCGCACGCCGACTGGTACATCGGGCTCGACGGTCAGTTGTGCACACGCCAAATACTCTTTACCTATTCAGCTATTTAGTCACTTGAAATTTCCATATACATGTGTCCCAGCGATGTTTGAAGCTGTCAAATCGAATCAAATTGTATTTATTTGTTAAATAAATTAAATTATTAAGAGGGGATTACTATTATCAATATTTTTTTTTGTTTCAGAGGCACAGAATGCACATTTCGGATTTAACTTTTTAACATTTTTGATACTGTACAACAATCTTATACCTATATCGTTACAAGTTACTGCGGAAATTGTTCGATTTTTTCAAGTAAGTATTAGGTACTTTAATTCATTTTTTTTTACATATTGGTTTCAACATATTTGAAATGAATTATATATTTTTTTGTGTGGATTCTAGAACATAGATACATTTCTATTTTATCAATACATACATGCCATACAAATATTTGCACAGAGCGGAAATTGAACCCGCGACTCCGGCGTGGCAGTCGAATGCTCTACTGTCGCGTCAGAGGTCTGCTTAAACCCATTAACTTTTCTTAGTTCCCCCTACCGTCCTTATGTTTAATATTATTTATGATGTTCTCCAGGCTAAGTTTATAGCGATGGACAGCGAAATGTACCACGAGGAGACAGACACGCCTGCCATGGCCCGGACCTCGAACCTGAACGAGGAGCTCGGCATGGTCAAGTATATCTTTAGTGACAAGACTGGCACCCTCACCTGCAACATTATGGAATTTAAAAAGTGTTCCATCGCTGAGGTGAGATAGTTTCTTTAGATACTAATGGATAACAATATACTGTTACGAACCGGGGTTCGGTATTAGATAGATACACCAATTTATAACGAAATAGAAACAATTTGAATAATTAGCAATTAACACACTATATTTCTAGTTACTATTCACTTGTACTATCCGCTAATAATGCACTTGTTAACCGCAATATCGCTCAACTAGAACTGAATCTGTACCGCCATGCCACTACCTTAAATAGTTCGAAAAACATCTCAGAAAGTTCGTGAACTTTCCTGAAACATCTCCTCACACTCTACTTGACTCGACCGCTGCATTCTTATTGATAGACTTTTTGTTCCGCTATTCATCCAAAGATGGCGTGCGTATCTATTTAGGTAATCTATGACTTCCTCTATTCGTCAATAGATGGCACCCGCGCAATTTAGGCTTTTGTAATTCCAATACACATATATTATTTACAATAGAATTTAAGTCACGGTCAAAAACAGTACCACCTAAACTATCATAGTGGGCGTTGCCGTAAAACAGTACCCGCAAGTTGACAATAGTCGTGTATGTCGAGTGACATGGTTGTGTCGCGAGAGGTGTTTATTGTGACGTTTCTCTATTATTACATTTTTACAAAGCATTTTGGAAGATTTGTTTTCCTACAAACTATTGGTAAACTTGCATTGCGTCATAAAAGCTATTAAGAGATACTTTGGTAATGTTATGCAAAAATAATTAGGCTTGTTATGTTGTTTTTACAAGCTTTTATTTAACTTTTGCATGTATGTGTTCTGCACGAATCTTGGAAGCTAAATGAGAATCACTTTTCAGCTAAATAAAACCAATCGAGTTTGGGCTCGATTGATTCGTCTTGTGGAGTACTTTGTTAATCATCAAATCTACACTAAAATAAAAATTAATTTGTTTAAAAGCATGCTACAAAAAATTACAACTACTTATCATTATTATTTATCTTTTATTATATATGACTACAATACTATGGTAAAAACTAGCTGATCGGTAACCCACAGCTATTTTTTTTTGAAATAGTATTTTTTTTATCTTTTCATTGTAATTTACACAAAAATAACATTGCAATTTGTACATTTGACTTTAAGGTTTTTATTTGGCTCTTGTTTGTAGTAAACTTTGCGACACAGCTTTATTTCTTAAAGCCTAACTTGAATGAATAAGGCATATCACCTTACATGTTCAAGGTAGCAACAAATGATTATTTTGTTTATAGATAATCTACACTCCCCCGGGGCACAACGAGTCGCTGTCGGACACGCTGCTGCACCAGAACTTGCAGCGGAACCACCCCACGGCGCCCGTCATCCGCGAGTTCCTCACGATGTTGGCGCTGTGCCACACCGTCATCCCCGAGCGGGTCAACGGGAAGGTCAACTACCATGCCGCCTCCCCGGGTAATCTAACTTACCTTATAAACTAACTTCTGCTGGCGGCTCTGCTCGCTCATTGTAGATAATAATAATCGTAATTTGAGACACCTCTTTGAGAGCCTGCACTATGATAACCAGACTGGTGATAAACATACTTATATATTACTAAATACATACATATTATAGATAAATTACATCCAGACACAGAACAAATCATTTTGCTTATCACACAATTAGTTATCCTGGGTGGGAATCGAATCCCTGATCTCTGGCTTTGCAGCCTATTCAATCAATTTATACCTTCGCCTTCTAGATGAAAAGTATCCTATGTCTTTCTGATAACGTATTTGCAACCTGACTACATACTGATCGGTTAATGAAGCGAAACGAGCGTAAGAATGAAATAAAGTGACATCGAGTACTATAGAGAGTGCGTGTTCCGCAGACGAGCGCGCGCTGGTGCTGGGCGCGGCGATGTTCGGCTACGTGTTCCACACGCGCACGCCCAGCTCCGTCACGCTGCAGCTGCTGGACCAGCTCGAGGAGTACACCGTGCTCAACGTCATCGACTTCACCTCCGCCCGGAAACGGATGTCCGTCATCGTCAGGACGCCCACTGGTCCGTCTCTACACGTCTACACTTGTCTGTCACGCGACTGCACTTCATACGATTCAAATTCAATATATCTTTTTTTCATAATAGTGCTCGACAATTATTTGAAGTCGTCCTTTATTAATTAAAAATTATACGCCTCTGTCTACCCCTTCGGGGATACAGGCGTGAGTGTATGGATGTATATGTTTAAAGGATTAGTAATGATAGCTAGGTTAAGAAGGGTTACCGTTACCAAAAACTACAGTAACCTATCTTGTTTCTGCACAACGTTCCACTACACACTTCGTAAGTTTTGCAGTTTATCTTTTTTTCATAATAGTGCTCGACAATTATTTGAAGTCGTCCTTTATTAATTAAAAATTATACATCGACGATCTAATATAAACTAATTTTTTAACCATCTAAAGTTTTTACCACAGAACTGGGAATAAGTAAGAAGTGCGATGTGGTTGAGGCACGCGCGCCTTTGCTATATGCAAACTCTCATAGCTTCGGGCAAACACGTGCAAACTTATAAAAACAATAATTATGCCAAGTTGCGCGGTAATTATGTATAGAAACAGAAGTTAGGACTACTGTGTGTACAAAGTAAGGACATCATTTCGTCGGTGAGTCCAAAAACTTTGTTTTTAAGTAATATTGATAAAAATTCACAGAGTATTATGTTATAAGAGAATAAACGCACGCAATAAATTGTTGCTTAAAGTAATATTTGGTAAATGTTAAGATGCACACTCGTTAGCTCTCTATTGACGTACCGTTGTCTCGGACGTAACGGCTGACAGTATGTATACGAAACGCTACCTTATATTTATCAGGGTAAGGGTGTATTTAGTATAATTAGAAATGGTGTTTAAATTATTCATATTTAATAAATCCTCTGTGACGAATTAGAGTAAAGTTCTGTATGTGTATAAAATAATTATCGTCTAAGCATGTGCTACTGGCGACACATGATTTCGAACAGAATACAGCTGAAGGCATTTCTAAATACATATTCACAGTTCTGTGGTATTACCGATGTTTAGTGTATTAATTTTTACTTTGACTCGGCCATTTTATAGGCACATGTTTGAAAGAAATTACACAAATTCATATTTCATTTAATTTTTGTTACTAATTTTGTGCTTTCAACTTTCATTTTCATCGCTCAATGAGCCAAAATGTTATACGTATACCTATATATAGTGGTATGTGAAGGAGCAATAGTGTAGTAGGTGTGTGTGTCAGGGCAAATAAAGCTGTACTGCAAGGGCGCGGACTCGGTGATCTTCCCGCGCCTGGCGGGCGGCGCCGAGCGCGCGCGCTACGCCGACGCCACGCTCACGCACCTCGAGCACTTCGCGTGCGACGGACTGCGCACGCTCGTCTTCGCCGTCGCCGACATTCCCGACGACGTCTACAAGGTACGCACTCGCGCACGCTCACTGCGGCGGTGTCAGACTTCACACTGACCCCTACCCTTAAAACCGTATATCTTAAATCGATATAAATCGTACTATTTATAAGATTCATTACCTCTACGTCTACCTGACGCGATGTCGACCGTGACTGGCGGCGAATCATATATCATATCGTCGAGGCTAAATAGTTCGGCTCTGTTACAGGACTGGTCCAACACGTACCACAAAGCGAGTATAGCGATACAGGACCGCGATCAGAAGATCGAAGAGGCCGCTTTACTTATTGAGAACAATCTGAGATTGCTCGGCGCCACGGCCATCGAGGACAAACTGCAGGTGTGTTCAGTTTTGAAATCATCCACATCGTTCATATAATGATAATAGCTTTCTAATCCGACAATTAAATAAGAGAAAAAAGATTTTATCCGTGTTCGTCCATTACTTTTTGGCGGATCTTATCTTATATATCGGCAGTTAAATTAAGTTAAGGGTTACGAGATCGAACCCCAAACCTTTGTGATACGAGTATGTGTATTGTAATATTTATTTAAAAGTACGTCACAAATCAGGTCATTTTTGTATGAAGTGCTAAGGCGTGACGTCATTCCTTATTAGTGTCAAATCGTTCACTTTTAATGCTAATTTGACGATTATAAAATAAACTAAAAACGTCAAAGTAAAATTGGATGACAATTTTCACACTATTTTAAGTTATTTTATTGCCTGACCTGGCAAAATAATTTATTTTGAGCATAGGCATCTATTTTTAGTATTATACCGTTATATAAGTCAGGTCTGGTTTGACTACTGGTGAGAGATGTATGGTGTTGTTGTACCCAGGACGGTGTGCCCGAGACGATAGCGGCGCTGCTGAAGGCGAACATCCACGTGTGGGTGCTGACGGGCGACAAGCAGGAGACCGCCATCAACATCGCCCACTCCGCCAGGCTCATACACACCGGCATGCCGCTCGTCATACTCAATGAGGACAGTCTTGATGTTAGTAACCAAAAATTTAATTGTGCTAATCATAATTTTATTACAAGGCCGATTTGGACAAGACCTTCAGAGAAACCCGTTTAACTAGTATTAGCGTATTATGTTGTTAGTTATTCGTAGCAACAATAGCGATGTTAACACTATGATTATGTTACGTTGAAAATAAATGATTAATTGTGATGTTTTGAAACCTTATCAACAGATTATCATTTTCTGAAATATATAACAACACAGACGCGAATACTGCTTTTGATAGTTTTCATGACACTATAACTTTATTTTATAAATTATGTTTTCCTCTCAAAAAGGTAAAAAAAAGGTACAGATGCAGTAAGTTAAAATGGTTAACGAAAGGACTTAAAACCAGTTGTAACACCAAACGAAAACTAAGGTTTAAGTACTATAAAAACAAAACAAATGAAAACAAAACGAAATTCAAAGTATACTCTGACATGTTAAAGAAATGTATGCAAAACCTGCAATCCTTATGTAACCTTAAACATATTGCATATTCTAAAAATAAGGGAAAAGCTGCATGGGAAATTGTTAAACGCACTACAGGTAGCGAAAAGTCAAAAGAATACATTAGTAATATTGTCGATAATAACATTACAGTTACAATGGGTTCAGAGATTGCTAATCTTTTCAACAATTTCTTCATTGATGTTGTGGAAAGCAATATAAACTCGCATAATGGTACAAATTTAAATATCAAAACTAACAGTAAAAGCATATTTTTGGAACCTACAAATCCCATAGAAATTTATAATATAATAAAGTCATTAAAAAACACTAAATCATTGGGTTACGATGACATCTCGACAGATCTTCTAAAACAAATATCTCAATTTATTGCTGAACCCCTTTCTTACATTATCAATTTATCACTAGAACAGGGCTGTTTTCCAAATAAACTAAAAATATCTATCGTAAAACCATTACACAAAAGAGGACATAAAACAGATAAAAATAATTACAGGCCTATAGCATTACTTCCTATTCTTTCGAAGGTTTTTGAAAGAGTTGTTTATAAGAGAGTCTTATCTTTCTTGGAAAAGTTCAATGTTCTTACAAATGAGCAATATGGTTTTAGAAAAAACAAATCTACTTCTTTGGCAATGTTTAATTTACTTAAATCGGTTGCAAACAACGTCAATGCAAAAATTAAAACAACAGCACTATTTTTAGACTTAAGTAAGGCCTTTGATTTCGTTAAACACTCTATTCTTATTAATAAACTTAATAAAAGTGGTATAAGAGGTCCAGCCCTAGAGTGGTTTAGCTCGTATTTATCAAATAGAACTCAGATAACCAGAATAACTAAATTTGACACAAAACTTAATTGTATTATAGATTATGATTCCTATCCACGACATAATCAATTTGGAGTTCCACAAGGAAGCATCTTAGGGCCTCTTCTTTTCCTTATATATGTTAACGATCTACCACAAGCAGTGAACCAAAATTGTATTTTGTTTGCTGATGACACCACAATCATCATAGATTGTAAGAATGATGAAACATACGAATCAGATATACATACCACCTTAAACAATATCATTACATGGCTAGAATGTAACGCATTAAAAATTAATGTAGATAAAACTAAAATATTAAACTTTAAAACCCAGAAAAGTAAATACTTCCCACTGAAAATTTCTCATGCGAATCAAATGGTAGAACAAGTTCATAAAATAAAATTTTTAGGTATAACATTTGACGAACATTTTACCTGGAAAGAACATATTGAAGAAATATGTATGAAAATTAACAGGTTTGTCTTTGCTTTGAAAAAAGTAAAAAATGAAACATCAAGGTCAACGGCGATAACAGTCTACCATGCCCATATTTGTTCCATCATCCGGTACGGTATTATTATTTGGGGTAATTCTACTGAAATTGAAAAAGTTTTGATAGCCCAGAAAAAATGTATTCGCGCAATTTTTAATATGGAATGGACTGAATCTTGTAGACCAGTTTTCAAACAGCACAACCTTTTAACAGTTCCTTGCATTTATATATACGAAATTGCAAAATTTGTCAAAAATAACCCTTCTCTTTTTGATACTAAAACTAATTTCAATAAACGAAAAGCAACACAACTTCCATTAAAGATGCCAGTACCCAGAGTGGAACTATTTAGACGCAGTTGCGTGTATATGGCACCACTTATATATAATACAATACCCAAGTGCATAACTGACCTCCCTTCTAAGAAATTTTGTGTTGTGCTAAGAAAATGGTTAGTAAACAATGGTTTCTATTCAGTCAAAGAATTTCTTAAAAAAAACTCGTGTCAGTCTTACCATTTTAGAAATGCACTGTAAGTATGTATAATTAATATTCAAATAGATTGTTGTACGTTGCTCATTTTTAAGTAGCTGAGCTAAGTATTGTATAAAGGTCTATTTTAATTTACATCTAATTCTAGGGTAAATTAACAAAGTTATATTTGCATGCCAATTTCTTGGCGAAATGTGTGTCGTGCCTATATTTTATGTAACACCTTCTTGTACCACATTTTACGCAAATAAATTATTATTATTATTATTATTATAACATTTTTTAAATCGAAAAAAGCCAAAATAAATATGTTAATATTGATTGAAAAATAGTTACGTGTCTGCAAACGCCAACCAGATCCAATACGTCATTAACTGATGAATAATTCCATAATTGTCAGTTGGTATTGTTATGAGCCGGGGCTCGGGATTAGATAGATACACCAAGTTGTAACGAAATAGACACAATTTATTTAAATAATTAGCAATTAACACAATTACAAGCCACATACGCACTTGTTACTCGCATTCCGCAATGTGACTTGCCTATATAATTCGGAAAACATCTCATAGAAAGTTCGTGATTTTCCCTCAAACATTTTGTACAATCTCGGTGACTCGACCACTGTTTTCGAACTTCTAGAATTCAGTAAAACATTCTTATTGATAGACTATTAGTTCCGTTCATTCATCATCAGATGGCATATGTCTCAATATAGGTAATCTATGACTTCCTCTATTCGTCAACAGATGGCGCCCGCTGGTCAATTTAGGCTTCCGTTGCAGTATAATACTTTTAACTACATTTTTAGTTATGGAGAACTATCAAAAGAATATTATTTTTTGCGTTTCATAAGGGCCGAAAGTCCTTCAAAGCAGTTCCGCTACCATGTCAATATCTCTATTAGCTCTAAAGGGTTAACAATTTGCGCTGTTTTGAACTCTGTGTTCTGTAGTGCTGCAGGTATGTGTTTAGTTATCATCAGGCTGTGTTCGACGACTGCTTGTATTAAGAGGCAGACAGTAACTAGTTTTAAACTTGATTTTTAAATATGTGTCAGAAATTTTTAGTCACTTTTAGTTGTTCGGGTTTTATAGTAGTGGAAAGTACTACAAAATGACCTAAATGAAAGTATTAGCTACCTAAAACAATTTTCTTTTTCTTTGTGTTTACAGGGTACCCGTGAAGCCATATCACGACACGCGGCTGATTTTGGCGAGAACTTGCGCAAACAAAACGAAGTGGCTCTAATCATTGATGGCAAAACGCTCACGTACGCCATGGGATGTGACTTGAAGAAGGATTTCTTGGATCTGTGCATATCCTGCAAAGTTGTGGTGTGCTGCAGAGTGTCGCCCATACAGAAGGCAGAGGTTAGTCAGTTATCGGTCACTAGTTCTGAGATTCATCTTTTATTACTACCAATTAACACTCTCTTCGAATCATTTTGATCCATCCATTGATTGTAAGTGATTTAGCTATAAGGCCCGTTGTACATTGTCTGGTCGACAAATCAATTTACGACACCTACATATTTTAATTGTAATTATGATGTACAAATAAGGTATTATCTATCTATGTATTTATGACTTGTGTGTATGTTAAAGAACTGACATCTAAAATGGTCAAATAACGCTGAAAACTTTAGTATACTACAAAATAGTAATTAGATAGTTACACTATTATGTGATTATTCTAATTATTACATTCCCTTTACAGCAGTGCAATTAATTTCTTTTTTCTAGAGATTCTTGCTCTAGCGCATGTAGTTGCATACGTCACTTATGTTACGAGAGTTTATAGTCAAAATTGCCTTGGTCCTGATTATGTGAGTTACGAAATTATATTTGAAAAAATGTCGGTGTTAAATACGCCTCTGTCTACCCCTTCGGGGATACAGGCGTGAGTGTATGGATGTATATGTTTAAAGGATTAGTAATGATAGCTAGGTTAAGAAGGGTTACCGTTACCAAAAACTACAGTAACCTATCTTGTTTCTGCACAACGTTCCACTACACACTTCGTAAGTTTTGCAGTTTAACTTTAGAATTTGAAGGCTTGAATCCATTTTTTTTGAAGTGAAAACTTCTTTAGCGGCGTTGTGCACTTTTTGGGGTGGGTAAAAAATGTTAAACTCGCGCAGGGACATGTGACCTGATCGAAAATTCGTAAGACGGAGCCGAGTTTCTTATATTTAAAAAAATATAACATTCGAAATTCAAACATTTATGAGCGGCCAGGAGCGCAGAACTTCCAGTGTACCCTATGTATACATTTAGATATGTTATTACCTACTTTTTATTTTTAACCTAATTATATAAATACAGATGTGTGTGTGTGTATGTATATGCAAATACATTATGAAGTTATGTTCATTTCTGACGTGCAGTCCTACGACTGACTGTTTTTTTTTTATCATGGGAACAATCATAAGTATCCGTTTTCTGCTAAACATGTCATCTTTCACGTTTCCCAAACTGAAAGAATTGCAAGAACTATTTTTATCTCTGAATGAGTGCAGTCGTCTATTGGTGTGACGGTAGGTGGTGGATATGGTGTCAGCGGCGACGAACGCGGTGACGCTGGCCATCGGCGACGGCGCCAACGACGTGGCGATGATACAGCGCGCGTCCGTCGGCGTCGGCATCTCCGGCGTCGAGGGGCTGCAGGCCGTCTGCGCCTCCGACTACAGCATCGCACAGGTACAGACAGTAGCGTAGCCTTTGTGAGGTGGTCAAATTGGCTAAAAAGGCGGCAGTAACATGTAACGTTACCGCCGCCTCCTTAGCCGGACTCTTTTAGGAAAGGACGAGTATTTGGCGAGCCGCCAGAGATTGCAAAACGATTTTCGGCCTCCATGAGCGCTGGCGGGTAACGGGTGAAGCTGTCCTTTACCCTGCCAGTAGCAGGCCTGAGACGAGGGCGCGACGTTTTTAAATTGGGGGGAGCGAGTGGCTTATCTTCAACGGTACCGCTGGCTGCCGATCAAAAGGCGGCCTAGGTCTGCAGGGGTTCCCGGAGTCTTTCTTCTTACCCAATTGTGATGGAACACCGTGTGGTTTTAGCCGGTTCGGTTCCGACATACCACTTTTTAGTTACGACCCGTAGGAGTTTCCACATGAATAATAAACAACAACCCTAGTTGGTCGTATGAAATAAAATCAAGTCTATGTTATTTATATTTAGGAGTAAACCCTTTGACTTTATTACGCAGTTATCTCCAAGATACATAATGTACCTAACATACATATATATTTGTCTTTTCTTATGTATAGTTCCGTTTCCTGTTGCGGCTCCTATTGGTCCACGGCGCATGGAACTACTCCCGCATCAGCAAACTAATTCTGTACTCGTTCTACAAAAACATTTGCTTGTACGTCATCGAGTTGTGGTTCGCCATATACTCGGCATGGTGAGTAACTATTCATACTAGCTTTTGCTCTCGACTTCGCTCGCGTTAGTGTAGATTTTGTCGATCAGTTCAGGGTTCAGAACTCCTTCTCTGTTCCCGTAACGTGTACACAATTTTATGTTAATCGGTTGAGTAGTTAGCGTGTAAAAACGTAGCAATAAATAACTAACTTATACACGCATTTACATAATTAGTCAGTATTTAATAGCGTTTAGTCTGTAGTGTACTATTATAGGGTTCAGAGAAGATTTTTCAAACAAAATACCGTATTTACATAACGTATATAATTATTGAATTATATATAATTACTTACATACATATACACCGCGTAAGTTTCGGCATCGCAAAAAAAAATTACAAAAATGTCTTTGTGTGGATACTTATCACAATGCAAAAGTCAGTTCATCATAAAATTGCGAGATTAAGGATTTACAGTCATTAGTTTGATTTTGGGCTTTTTTTCTGTTTATTCATTGCCACTTTTAACCAAAATATGTAAAATCATTTTCGACTGGAATTATGATCTGTATGTGGATACAGATCAATTGGTTGGATGATCACATGTTTCAGTATTCAGCACGCTGTCTCTGACACCCTGTATAAATAGTACAAATCAATCAAAGGCATCAAAACATTTAATAATTTATAATAAAATTAAAATGAAGTAAATAATTTATTTCTTCTTAATTTATTTTGCAAATAGATCTTTTTAGACACTTTTACAGTGTGTGAAGAAACGTCGAAACGAAATCAAGGATCCAAGTCTACATAAACTCAAAATATGCAAGCCTACATGGCAGTACTTCTGGCACTTTATATAAAACTTTCTCAGATTCAAGCTGACCAGTCACGACAGCCCGTAGACTACACAAGTCGGTAATCACGAAACTCGTTTGCCTTTCCAGGTCGGGCCAGATCCTGTTCGAGCGCTGGACGATAGGTTTCTACAACGTGATATTTACAGCCCTGCCGCCCTTCGCTATCGGACTGTTCGACAAATTGTGTTCACCTGAAATTATGTTAAGGGTATGAAATAATATTATGTTTATGTTAACCTCACACCGATGTTGAGTATTACCAGAGTATTCAAAAGTGATTACTCATTAAATCAATCGTTTCGATTGCCTGGTAATTTTCTACAATTAATAAACTTTTTTGGTCAGCAAAGTCGGCAAACAAGCGCCCCGCCTGATTTTAAGTAATTATTGTCGGTATCTATAATCATATAAAACATTGTTTTATTTTCAATTTATATATCTAGAGACTGCTAAAAAAATCAATTTATATTTTTTTATTATAAAATACAGATTTTTGCACCACAAAAAGCAGTTTCAGACAAAAAAAAATTAAATATATTTTTTCCAAGCTTAATCAATTATTGGCTACAAATAAAGTACCTTTATCTAACACTCGGTATATTGTGTTTGCTGCTTCCAGCATCCCATCCTGTACATACCGTCTCAGCAAGGCCTACTGTTCAACGTGCGGGTGTTCTGGGTGTGGGCGGTGAACGCTCTGCTGCACTCGGTGCTGTTGTTCTGGCTGCCCATGCTCATGGCCAGCCACCACGTGCTGTGGCCCAGCGGGAAGGACGGCGGGTATCTCGTCATGGGCAATATTGTTTACACGGTACTTTGTTCACTTTTTTTATATTCATCAATTTTTATTAAATATCACGATTTTAGGAATAGTTCAGGTCAGACCGGATCTAGCTATGTTGAAATGAGCGTAGTGTGTGCCAACGGTTAGGATACGGTATTAAAATATCCGTGAGTATCTGTTCACGGTCCGATATCACATAAATCAGCCCTTAGGCGCGAAGCACAGTGTTCATAATTATCTAATTAATAATATTTATACAGATAGCGTAAGAACGTTATAAACCCACTATTGTTTTCCCCCAAAGGTACAGGTGTTTGACACGTTAGTTACTCTATCTCTCTCTTTTACACGATGATAAAATGTCCACTTTATGTTGAATACCTCAAAAAATGTGGGACCAAAAATATAGCGGTCGAAATGATATGTCGTAATGGCATGGTGATATACAACCAAAATTTTATATAATATTGCACACTCAAGCCCGAAGGGGTAGATAGAGGCGAATTAAACAAAACACATTCTGTCAACTAAAATTCGGTCCCATTTATATAACAGGGGACAAGCCTATGCAGCCAACCGTGCAATTTAGTAAATTAAGATGAGAAAATTGAGAGTATATTGAAAGAGTAAGTTAAGCAAGAATGGTAGGCATTGGAAGGAAAAGGATATTGCTCATACGGATGGATTGTGGAGTAAAAGCAATAGGTCGAGCAGGTCAGGGTCACATACTTGTAACTCAAATTGGCTGTGTTCTAGTCCTAATATATATTATTATTATTATATGCAGTGTGTAAGTTTGAGCTACGCGAGAAACTTACAAAAACCTCTTTTTGTTTATACTTATCACATAACAAAAGTCAGTTCTTCATAAAATGCGAGATTAAGGATTTATAGTCATTAGTTTCATTTGTCGCTACGCAATGTACGCGGTATTCTTTTTGTGCGGTACGGTGAATGACCCTAAACGTACGGTCGAAGCAGCTGATTGCATAAATGTTGCTTAATTGATTACATTGCTGTTTTTGGCTGTAAAGGGTATTTATTAATTTTTTTTCGGTATAATGTTATTTACTTATTGTGATATCACTGTTAACCAAAAAAAAGTAAAAAAAAGATTATGAATTTTCCAGCACAAAATTTCAATGATTTTTCAACTCAGAATGATAATCTGAATAAACTATTTCAGTATTCGGTACGGTGTTTCTTACACCCTGTGCAAAATGAATTTATTAGTAAGTTTTATTCCAGTACGTGGTGCTGACGGTGTGCCTGAAGGCGGGGCTGGCCACGCACTCGTGGACGTGGGTCACGCACGTGGCCATCTGGGGCTCCGTCGCCATGTGGTTCATGTTCATACTCATTTACAGGTCAGATACACCACTGCTTACTTACTCACTATAATAATGTACTTTCCTATACTCAAAAGGACAACATATTTTTTATAAGGTGAAATACTTTTTGGAATGAACCTCCTTATCGCACGTTACACCTTAGACGGCGACGGCGGCGGCGGTGAGACGGTAATAAGTGTTAGCGCAACGAAAAATGCTGACCGCGAGTTGATTTATTTTATTTACGCCATCTGAACTCTGCGCGATACTACTGTTGTGAAAAAATCGCACTAGGAGAGGATTCAGTTTTACAAGTCCTTTCATTTATTATCATATATGTTTACAGGGTGCTAGTGAAACGCTCCCGAAAACTTTAACTAATTTCATAAAAAAATAAATCAAAAACAGCTGACGCTCGGGTCAACGGACGCGTGGACGCAGAAGGCCGCGCGACTACTATATAACTATGTTTATCAGCAGTCTGGTTACCATAGTACAGGCTTTGCTTAGTTTGGGATCAGACCGCCATATCATTAGGACTATCGTCTGTCTTCGTTTTCGGGAGCGTTTAACTAACACCCCGTGTAACAGCGAATGCGAAAAATTAGCGGCAGAACGGTCATTAGTAAGGTTCTCTGGTAGAGGGCTCATAGCGAAGATTTCGAACCATAACTGTAATTCCCACTACCACTTTTACAGTAAATGCAGATTTAGATATATTGAATAGTATAGAAACGGATAACACCAGCGGTCCCGTTTGGTTGGTCCGAACTTCTCGATGGTTTCCAAAAGAGTGAGGATAACGTCGTTCGATTCCGCTCACGTGACTTGTGACGTTACTGCCTGCTCCCTCTTCTGTACAATAAAATAAATTGACTCTTGCTATCGCTGAGTTGTCGTACTCGCCGACATTATTAGATTTAACCAGTTAATCAATCAACGCACTTCAAATACAATTACATAATATACAGACGTATATGCATAGAACTTGTAAGAATAATGACTGCATATTCTGTCTTATAATTGACAGTAACGTGTACCCGATCGTCTTAATCGGCGCTGTGATGCGAGGTATGGACCGCATGCTGTTCAGCTCGCTCGTATTCTGGCTCGGGATGATCCTCATACCCATCGCCACGCTCATCCCTGACGTGCTCATCACTGTGTAAGTATTATATTTAATTTTGATCCAATGTAAATTACTAAATGGGAACTGTGTGTGTGTGTGTGTGTGGTGTGTCAATGCGCCGCTTTGTCCATCGATTGTTTGTTAATAACAGAGGACAGACAGAGTATAAAGTACTACTTTTCGTTCCTCTACTTCTAAGGTCCAGTGTTTCCTTTAGGTTTAAATTTGTCCATAAGGCTTTTAGTTTTAATAATTTGTTGTGTATATTTTATTAAACCCCACGCAAAAAGGAGGGGTTATATAAGCTTAATGTGTGTATTTGTATCTACGGTAATATGGTTCTTAAACGGATGGACCGATTTTGATTTAGTTTTATATTTGAAAGGTGACCCGATCGAGAGTGTTCTCAGTTACAACTCAAGAAAATTAGTTTAGCTGTTCAATGGCCAGCAGCTCTTTTCTAATAATTCAAAGTGTTTTTGAGTACTGGTATTTTAATTTATTTTTATTTACTCGTTTAGTATCGATAAAGTTTTTGTAAAAATATATTTGGAAAATAAAGTCGATATGAGAGTCGGTACAATGTTTTCAGATAAAAACTCTCATTTTAACTATGATAGTTTGCGTCGTCGATACAATAATTCGTGGTCGACCATCGATTTAGAAAACAATCGAAGTTGGCATGACCACCTCGCCCTATAATGAGTGGGATGATACAAAGGGTGGAGCAGACCCTGGGCGCGAACGCGTACTCGCCGCACGTTCTGGGGCTGTCCAGGCGCCGCCGGCGTGGCTGCAGCCGGCGCGGCCGCGCCTCGACCAGCTCGCGCACCTCGCGCACCTCGCCCACCTCACGCACCTCGCCGCGCGCTTCTGCCCCGAGGCCTCCGTCCAAACTAACACATTTCCTGTAACGTTCTATATTCTTATATTCGATACGTCTTTAGTGTACTCGTTTGGTAGTTTATTATATAGGTATATCACATCGCATCACTTAACATTAAACTATAGTTGGATGTATGAGACGTATCCTTGTAATAATTAATTTAGTATCTAAATATATCTATAAGTCACTCGATAGTTCTATAATGTAGGTAATCAACGAAAATGTCGTTTATCAGTTGCTTTAGCCTACTCTTAATAATATCATCCAAAAAATATCATCCCATGACTCTGCCTTTAAAGACTTCTGAGGAATTCCTCTTCTTCGAAATACCGAACGGCTTCAAATCTGAAGAAGTTTTCTGATATCTTAATGTTCCTTTCAAACCCTCACACCTCTCGGAACCTAACCGCAGTAATATGAAGGCAATGACAAAAACAAATACATTTAGCTCATGTAATATTTTTGTTTGATAATAAATTACATTTTTTTATATTCTCGTAAGTTATAAAGAGTGTAAAGAACAGTGTACCGAAAACAAGAATTCAAAATCTTTGAATTTTTGCCGAAAATATTATTATATTAATATATTATTTAAAGAAAATCAAAAAAAAGGCCTTAATGTGAATACATGTAATCTTTATAAATCCTCAGTCTTGAATTTTTATGATGAACTGATTTTTGCATCGTGATAAGTATCCACAGACAGACATGTATAAATTTTTCGTTGCGCCGTAACTTACACCCTGTATTTTCATAATTATACGGAATCTATAGTACAATATATTTACAATACTTGTGTAACAATTAACGTTGTATAAAAGTATCTAAATAGATGAAACTGTGTAAAATATTTTACTCACGTGTGTATTTCGAGGATGCTAGACTAGTTGGTGCTGTTCGCGTCGATATCAAACGCCACACTGAAATTTTAAACTTTACAAATATGTGTATGTTACAATTAAAACTCTTAATCGATAAAAATAACAATAAAACAATCAAAAGTACTTACATACAAATTATATTGTAGTAATGTCATCATCTAAGAAAGCATAAAACAGCGTAATAACTTATATTGTGTTCACGTTCCAGCGTCTATAACTCCTCGTTCAAATCTATGACGGAAGCGGTGCGAGAGAGCGAGATAAAACAACGTGACCCCACTGCACTACTCACACACCCGCGACATTCGTAAGTACTCCCACAGTTACGTGTAATATAACATAAACATACCAATTGAGTTATATTACCAACGGAAAGCTTGTTTTTTAAATACGAAAAGTCTTTGTAGACATTGTGGATTACTTTTTCTCAAAATTATGAAACTATTTTTTTATATGACAGAGAATTTTCGTATTTAAAAACGGACTACCAAGTTACTGAGAACACACGCAGAGTATATTATACACCAACTAAATGCGTCCAGATATTATTGTATGTACAAAAATTCAATATAGTTTTTCTTCTATCCCACACTAACGCACAAAAGGTAATTTTATCTCACATTACGCACGGGTGATTATGGATCTATGGTGATTAGGATTTAATTAAATTTTGTCAAACATACTGTGTGTGATCTCAAAGTGTTCTGAATAAGTTTAAATAACAACGTCAGTGTTGCAACATCAAATTTAAAAATATAATTGTAGGTATTTTATATTTGATATTGATTTATGTCGTAACCCACCTACTACAATATTCGTGTGCGACGATAGGATGAATATTTAACATCGTCAGCAATACATAGTCTTAGTCATTTTGGTGACCTTTTTGAAGTGATAACTTCTTATAGGAGGGTACACCGCTTCGTTACGTAACGCGTTACAGCGCCAGTCCGTCTGGCTTCAACTTAGATTAGTTTAAGTTATCACTTCTGTCGGGCGACCCGAGACGTACAGGTTTTTTTTTATTTTTTCTTACAATGTCACTATGTCATTACAAATTGTATGTTAATGGGGTTCAAATACACTGCTTTTTGAAGCAAAAGCCTTAATAATAATTTAGCATTTTTTTTTAAATTTTGCCATGACCACAAAAATGACCCCACAGTCCAATAGAACTAACCACAGAAAATATTTTTGATCATAATGCTTGATGCATCCACTACGAATAAAATTGCCTTGTAGTGGGAACCATAATGAGCTTTCACTTAACAATAAAACTGTATTACACAGACACGGAAATGACGTCATAACAGTACATCGTTTACTGTGATAGTGTAAAATATATCAATTGGGTAGATGCCTATGCTCAAAATAAATTATTTCGCCAAGTGTCGCAATAAAATAACTTAAAATACTGTGAAAATAGTCGTCCAGTTTTATTTTAACGTTTTTAATTTAGTTTATAATTGTTAAATTAACATTAAAAGTTAATGATTTGACAATGCTAAGGCGTGACGTCACGCCTTAGTATTTCATACAAAAATGTACGGACGTTACCGTTTTGACATTTACTAAAAAGATACTGATTTGACTTGACAGTCATCTACCCTATTTTACTTATGGCTTAAGTTTTTTAATAATGAATTACATTAGGTACTAACTAACAAAACATAACAATTAAATGAATTATTGAAGTTATGGAAAATGATGAAAGTAGTTTTTTACAATGCGCGCGCACACCGTCACGAAAAACCGACACCCTGAAGTTAGCTAGTCATAATTTTAGTTTTTCCAAAAAGTTACCAAGTCACGATAGTGATAAAAATGGTTTTTACATATTACTTTGAGTACGTTTGTAGAGTTTGAGGTTAGTTGACGGTATGTGATGTATTATTTATGATAATTTACTGTGATTATAAGTGATAAAAAATGGTTTTTACATACTTTGAGAACGTTTGTAGAATTTGAGGTTAGTTGACGGTATGTTTTATTTATGATAATTTAATGTGATTATAAGTGATAAAAATGGTTTTTACATATTACTTTGAGTACGTTTGTAGAGTTTGAGGTTAGTTGACGGTATGTGATGTATTATTTATGATAATTAACTGTGATTATAAGTGATAAAAAGGTTTTTACATACTTGAGTACGTTTGTAGAATTTGAGGTTAGTTGACGGTATGTTTTATTTATGATAATTTAATGTGATTATAAGTGATAAAAATGGTTTTTACATATTACTTTGAGTACGTTTGTAGAAGGTTGAGGTTAGTTGACGATATGTATTATTTATTATGATATTTTAATAAACTTTATTTAACTAGATAAAAGTATAACTTCTTACGTGCGTACAAGTACACACACACTTTTTTTTATTTATATTGCTAATATTGTTGTGGTACAGGTTACAACATAAATGTTCTTTAAAATACTTCTAAAAAATATGCTCATTAGCTTATTGAGAACACTATAGAGTTAAATATATATCTTCCAAGTGTCGTACATCCCTTTGGGCCTACAATGCGAGGCGAAGAACATGATGATAGCGTATGCGTGTGTGTTTTGGAATGGACAAATATAGATTGAGTGTTGATTTACCTACTAATATCGTATTAGTCTTACAGTTTGTATATGTTTATATTGATTGTTATATTATAGGGAGCATGTATGGAGTGCCCAAATTATATTTATTAAAAAAATTAAATAAACACGTTTTAAGTAAAAAAAATTAAGTTTGGAACTTAATCATTTGTAGATGTGTTGGATAACAATACTGTTTGGTGTGATTTTGAAATAGATGGTGTAATACTACATAAATGCTCTTAGTTATTCCTGTATTTTATTTAACGCATAATGATCGTCTTCTCAATGTTTTGACTCGACTAGAATATTTCTACGATATTATTTTTGTATAAACTAAAATAATAATTAATTTTATTCAGCTGGATTTACGCGATTAATTAATATATTTTTTGAGTTTGAATTGTCTGATTTTATTGGCAGGTCATTTGTTATTTTATATTTATATATTCTAGTTGAGTATTCGTGTTAGTTTTGCTGCTCATATTTTCATTCTATGCATTATGTTATTGTGTATATTGTGTACTGTTGTCGGTCGATCATCAATATCTATAATACAAATAATGCCTCAATATATGTAGTCGTTTAGCGTAGACACTATATTTACACGTAGCCACATATCGTAAAATTTAGTCGTACAAAATGTAACCTGTATAAAACGTTAGCACATTTTGTATTTTTTTTTTCAGTACAGCGATTTAAATATGCAGTACACGTATTACTGTCGTAGTCGGGAGCTTA